>VSMD01008231.1:0-95356 GCA_008750895.1 Mirza zaza | reverse complement strand
ACAGTATGTTTATCCATGCGCCTATGGAAGGGCATTTTGGTTGCTTCCTAGTATGAATCAAGTATGAAGAAAGCTTCTGTAAACATATAAACATCCATATACAGGTTTTTGCCTGGATTTAAGTTTTCAACTCCTTTGGGTAAATACCAGTGAGCATATTGGTAGATCATTTGGTAAGAGTATATCAGTATGTCTAGTTTTGATAAGAAACTGCCAAACTCTCCTCCAAAGTGGCTGCACCACTTTGCATTCCCACCAGCCATGAATGAGAGTTCCTGATGCTCGCATCCTCGCCAGCATTTGGTGTTGTCAGTGTTCAGGATTTTGGCCTTCTGATAGGTGTAGAAGATGTTTTTAAATAGGGTCCACCTCCCCATTTTCTGAATGGATTAAGTCCACCCTGGAGAACAAGGACCTCTGTCTATGGGACCAGACTCTAATCCTTTGTTTCCAAAATGCTTCAAATCTTCTGAATGGGAAGCATTTTCACCTGGTGATTCTAATCTCCAATCTTAGAGAGTCATGCTAAATGTTTCTTTAGAAACTTTTCATGAAATGACATATAAGAAATAATACTTTCTATTTCCTTTAACCTTAAACATTGGTCACTATGTTTTCCTTTTTCGTCTTAAAAGGAAATTAGGGGTTCTTCGACTGTGCCTCTTATCATATATGAATTTCCTCCTTGTCTTCAGTATCTGTTAGAATTCTTGCCATAGTTTGGGTCTGCAGTCGAGCTCACCTC
Organism: Mirza zaza; assembly: GCA_008750895.1. Taxonomy (NCBI): domain Eukaryota; kingdom Metazoa; phylum Chordata; class Mammalia; order Primates; family Cheirogaleidae; genus Mirza; species Mirza zaza. The sequence goes on along the minus strand of VSMD01008231.1, from coordinate 94,611 downwards.
CAAACACATAACGGTTTAAGATTTCTTTTTCTAATCCCAGGTATTTCTCAGTCTTTCTCATCACTGCATTCAGCTAGTGTCCTTGTTTGCTTTTATGATGATGAAGGGCATTCCTGGTAAACAGTTGGGTTTCAGTTGATTCTTTAAAATACAATACATTTTTGTCTCCACCTTTAAATCCTGTGCTTATTTTTCAATTTGTCATGGTAATAAGAGGTCACGTTTGTGGATTGCTAACTTAGGGCCAGGCAATATGCTAAATTTTTCACATGTGGAATCTCATTTGATGCTTGCAACTTTGTGAGGTGTCATGACCCCCATTTGTACATACGGAACTGTAGCCCAGAAAAGGTTAAATACTTTGCCCAGCTGAAAAATAGTGGAACTGGAATTTGAGGCTTTGACCCCCAAGCTCACATCCTTAAACGAGCCCTCATTTTTGTTGTTTAGACTCCATTTTGAAGCACTTGTTAAGCTCCGGGCTCCTTGTGAAGTATGTGAACACTCAGGATCACCGTGTGATAACAGTGACACTCGGTGGGTCAATGTCCTGACAACTCCAAGGAGCAGTCTAGCAGGTTCTGTCTGGACGAATCCTGATCTCAGGGTTTGATTAACTTTGTTCATGGTCTCTGGATCACTGCTCTGTGCCTGAACTTGTATGCTTTGATCAAACTTGCCCATCTGACAGGTGAAGAAAATGGAATTTCATTGTAGTGTTAATTGGCATTTTTCCTATCAGGCAGGATGAGCGTCTTTTCACTTTGCCAAGTCCTGTCTGTTCATACCCCGTGTTCTTGCTGTGCCTTTAATGGAAGACAACTGCAGCTTGCCTCACTCAGTAAACAGTGTGACCTCATCTTCAGTGTGCCTCTCCCCCAGCAGGAAGTGATTCCCCATCTCACTTGTGCCTTGTTCGCCTCGAGTGACTGGTCAACGCGCAGCGAACAAGTATCCATCCCACCTGTGCTGGTTGGTTACAGCCTCAGTTCTGGGTCATCCTTCCTTTTCTGTGTCTTTTTCTCATTGAATTAACGTAGGGTAACACCTGTAAATGAGAGGAAATAGCGATCAGCTCTATTCATTTGAAACTGGCAATTGTAGTTCCTTGTAATTGCATTCATGGGAGAAGAGGTGTGTCATCAGGATAGGGAAGGTTATGCCATGGTGACAAACCATCCTCAGTGACTTTTACAGCATGGTTTATTTCTGGCCTCCTGGAGCAGCAAGTGGTTTCTGCCCTCTGAAGTTTCTCAGGGACCCAGACAGGGAGGGGCTTCCTCTCAACCTCTGTTTTCATGATCTTAGAGGCAGAGGAAAGAAAAGTGGTTTTGTTTGTTTGTTTTGTTGTCTTTTGGTTTTTTTGTTTTGTTTTTGAGACAGAGTCTCATTCTGTCACCCTGTGTAGAGTGCAGCAATGTCATCATAGCTCACTGCAGCCTCAAACTCCTGGGCTCCAGTGATCCTCCTGCCTCAGCCTCCGAAGTAGCTGGGACTATAGGTGCATGCCACCACACCCAGCTAAAATTTCCATTTTTAGTAGAAACAGGGTCTCACTCTTGCTCAGGCTGGTCTTGAACTCCTGACCTCATGCAGTCCTCCTGCCTCGGCCTCCCAGAGTGGTGGTAGGATTACAGGTGGGAGCCACCAAGCCAGGTCATGCTTTGAGTTGGCTTCTATAGCCGGTGCTAGAAGGGACTCCTGTAATTCCACTCAGCTCATTGACCAAGTCATATTGCCATGCCTGGGTTTAAAAGGGCAGAATAATGGGATCCTACCATGTGCACAGATTGAGGGAAACAAACACTTAGGAATCCCGGATGCCCCAGTAGGAAGTACATAACATCTTTTGCACCTCAAATAGCAGAAGTCCTTAGAATGCATTGAGCATGGTAGTGACTTAAAAAAGAGAAAACTCTGTCTTGACAAAAATAATCGTTACAGAGGCAGACAGCTTTTAGCTATTCTACTCTTGAGTCCGTGAAGAAAGACCATGGTCACGTGGTCAGTAAGCCACCAGAGTCAGAGGAATGGTTTTCTGTGAGCCACATCTTCGAGCCTGGCCAGGAGTTGACACTGGGTGATGGTTGCTTGGCTGTTCCGCCGGCTTTTCTGTATGTTTGAAAATGTCCACAACCAAATGCGCTGTTTCCTGCGTGTCGCTCACATTCAAGCCGTCTCTACTGTGCCTGTCAGTCTGTTCTCATCCTCTGTGACAATGAGTTTAATGGCCTCTCCTCAATTTTTTTTTTTTTTTGGAACATCAGCACCTTTTCATCATTGTTTTGTTGGCTTTCCCTTTGTTTGAAGGTATCAGATTCTACATAAATAATGTTTTAAGGTATTTCTTGATGACCACTAGTTATATCTGATTTTTTTTTAAATGCCATTTTATTGAATTCATTTAGCACACTAGCTTCTGGTGAAAAATATTCTTGTTTTCCTCTCCTTTACCACCTACATAACCTGAGTGCATCCTTTTCTTTGTCTATAAGAGGAAACCTGTCACTGTCCTAGGGTCATAGGGCCCAGGGGCCAGCATTTCTGTCACCTGGATGAAATGCAGATGCAGTTGGCGTTGCAATGTCTTGGGGGTTCTTCCACACTGTCCTCTCTGTTTGAGGCATCGTGCAAGGTGCTGAAGACAGCAGAGATGAGTGAGATAGTCCTGCCCTGAGAGAGGACTCTGAGCTAAGTAGCAAGGTGGATGGGAAGGGCTTACAGGCCAGGAGCAGGTGTGTGTGGGGGGCAGGTAGGAACCACAGACTGGAGGCAAAGTGGGCAGGAGCCATACTAAGGAGGCCTTTGAGTGACCTTTTAAGAAGTGTAGACTTAACCCTGTAGATTTTCAGTAAATGTTTGTATAAGTGATTGAGCTGGTTATGTGGATTATTCTACCATAATGTCAGATACTCTGAGTTACAAGATGAAGTCATTAGGAACAGCGTCCATCTGTTCACCGTGTTTCTTGGGTGCAAGTACCCAAGGATGCTTTCACACAGACGGGGCATATGTCCTGCATACAGAAGCCAAGCTCGGGAGTACTGTTGCTCTGTCCCAGCCAGGTGGCGACATTTTTCCCCTATGGAACTGACCATGGAAAAGAAGCCAAACTCTGTAAAATAATTGAAAGAGGTTTATTCTGGGCCAAATTTGAGGACCATGGCCTAGAGCCACGCCCAAGAAGCCTTGAGCAAGTGGCCTCTGTGTTTGGGCTACAGTTTGGTTTTATACATTTCAGGGAGACAGGAATTACACGTAAAGTCATAAATCAATAAATTGTTTTGGCCCCAAAAGGCAGCTTACAGGTTATAGGTGGATTTAAAGACTCTTTGATTTGTAATTGGTTAAAGAAATAAAGCTTTGTCTAAAGACTTGTAATGGTTTAAGATAAGATAAGGAAATCTGTTAATCTGAGATAAGCCACCAGACATAGACCTAGATTCAAGTGATTTGTTCTGTATATTGAGCACCTGCAGGTTTGTCTTGCATGGTCTTAAGCCTATTAATGAGTTACCTAGGGTGTCCACAAGAAGGGAGGGGGGCAAGATGAGGCATGTCTGGCCTCCCTTCTCATGGCCAGGAACTCAGTTTTAGGGTATCCCCTTGGCCAAGAGGGATCCATTCATTCAGCTGGGAGGGGAGGTTAAGATTTTATTTTAGCTCACAAAACACAGGTCCCTCCCGGCACCATCTCAGGCTGGTGGAGGTGCCAGGTGTCAGGGCCTGGAAGTGTCCCCCACCCCACAATCCCTGTCTTCTGGGGGAGCCCCCTCTCAGAGCCACCTGGCTGTGAAGCTGAGCTGGGCGAACAAAATGATAATTCAGACCTCATTCTCTCCCCGAGCAAAATTCCAGGGGTTTCTATGGCACACAAACAAGGGTCTTCAGGGACAGGAGGTCACCTGCCCTGATAAATGGCCTGTGTTCTGCTTAGTCTCGTGTATCCACGGCTGGCTTCCCGAGATAGAGAAGCCCACAGCCTTCACTTCTACATGGGTTCCGAGGTGTGAGCAACCAAGAAGCTGGCTGGGTAGTGACAAGGTCACTCTGGTACCTGCCTCGTTTCCAGCATTGTTGGGGGGCTTCCCCAGGCCCTCGTAGGAGTGAGGGGAAACTTGCCCTTTCCTTCGAAAGTTTCCTGAAAGATCGACTCACAATTAAGACAAATTGATGAGAGAAGGGTTTATTCACCATACGCATAGGGAGAATCACAGAGTGATTAATCCATATCCCACTGAAGTTCAGATATTTTTATTTAAGACTTTTAGATAAGAGGGAGAAAATGAGGAGTATAGGTGATTCCGTTTAGGGGGATAAACAGGAGCTAGGGAGCATGAATGGATGAAGGAAAGAGATAACCTGAGAGACAGGTATTGTTTTCAAGGGATTTGGGCCAGGTCTGATTGCATTCCGCAATATATTGAGATAACAGGAAGAGGAAGGGAAGTCAGTTACCCCCTTTTCTTTTTTTGATTAATTAATTTATTTTTATTTATTTATTTTTTTGAGACAGAGTCTCGCTTTGTTGCCCAGGCTAGAGTGAGTGCCATGGCGTCAGCCTCGCTCACAGCAACCTCAATCTCCTGGGCTCAAGCAATCCTGCTGCCTCAGCCTCCTGAGTACCTGAGACTACCATGCGCCACCATGCCCGGCTAATTTTTTCTATATATATATTTCTCTCTATATATTTTTTTCTATATATATTTCTCTATATATTTTCTATATATATTCTATATATTTTTTTCTATAAATATATATTAGTTTCTATATATATTAGTTGAAATTAATATATATATTAATTTCTTTCTATTTTTAGTAGAGACGGGGTCTTGCTCTTGCTCAGGCTGGTTTCGAACTCCTGACCTCGAGCAGTCCACCTGCCTCGGCCTCCCAGAGTGCTAGGATTACAGGCATGAGCCACCCTCGGCCTCCCAGAGTGCTAGGATTACAGGCATGAGCCACCGCGCCCGGCCTGTTACCCCCTTTTTAATCTTTTGCTTCTCAGTCCTGGTTTATGCAGACATAGAGAAAAGCCCTGTGTAATGCTTTGTGGATCTCGAGGGGCCTCCAATTCAAAATACTCTTTATATCAAGGAGTCATAATTTGGGGTGAAAGTTGCTGAGCTCCTTCACCGTCCAGGTACAGTCCCTCTGTCCTCTTGTCCATACACCTCTTTGGTACAACCTCGCTGGGGCCCGGTCGTGGTCATCCTGACCCCGGCAGATTCACTCTCCACTGTGTGTGTGTTGCTGCCTTCTTCCCGATGTGTTTTCCTCTTGTTTTACAGGCTCTGCAGAGTAACCTGAGATATTCCCTGTTGCCCAGACGGCTTATCATCAGCAAGAGACTAGCTCAGTGTTTGCACCCTGCTCTGCCCAGTGGTGTGCACTTAAAAGCCCTAGAAACCTACGAGATTATCTTTAAAGTCGTGGGGACCAAATGGCTAGCCAAGGACTTGTTCCTCTACAGGTACGGTTACATTTCTGCTGCTTTATTATTACCCAGTAATAACAAAGTAACCCAGATTTCAGCACACAAGATTAGAAAATACAAATGAGCAATATAAGCGTGGGGGGGGGGTGGTGCAGCAGTTAATCATAAAGCAATCACCAGGAGAGAACCACGCTTCACTTCTGGAGTATATCCATTCCGACTTCCCTCCGAACATGCGGACAGCTGAGTTACCTGCTCTTTACCTAACAGTTTTATGACCACCGCATGTCAAACATGCATCTAGATCACCAGATTAAACGGCTGTCTGTCTTTTTTTTTTTTTTTTTTTCAATTGGGACAGAGTCTCTGTATTGCCTGAGCCAGAGTGCAGTGGCGTCATCACAGCTCAATGCAACCTCCACCTCCTGGGCTTAAGTGATCCTCCTGCCTCAGCCTCCTGAGTAGCTGGGACCACAGGCACGGGTCATCACACCTGGCTAGATTTTGGGGTTTTTTTTTTTTTCATTTTTGTAGAGACAGGGTCTTGCTATGTTGCTCAGGCTGGTCTCAAACTCCTGGCCTCAAGCAATCCTCCTGCCTCAGCCTTCTGAGTCGCTGGGATTACAGGCATGAGCCACCGCACCCGGCTGTTTGCTTTTTATTTTATTGTTTTAAGTTTTTTAACATTTATTTTTTATTGTGGTAAAATATACACATATAATCTATCATCTTTACCATCATCGAGTATACAGTTCAGTGGTAATAAATACAGTCATATTCTTTTTCCCTTCATTCATTCCTCCCTGCTCTTCATCCCAGCCTCTGGTAATGACCAGTCTACTCTCTATCTCTATGGATAGTTCTGTGGATAGAGAAAATATTAAATACCTGTCTTGGCAAGTGGGGAAGATAATGAACTAATGCAATGTAGCAATTGTAATGAAGAGTTATAATAAGAGCTGATTTGGGACTGATAATCATAAATTTTAAGGGAGACTAGTTAGTGTGGTTTTATGTTTTTCTCTGGGTATATTCAGCTACCTGGGGGAAAACATTGAGTAGATGGCAAACTCAACTTAGCCATTATTTGGGTTTTGCCAAGTGACTACCCCTCCAGCGGGCTTACCATTTGAGACTTCTGCCTGGGTGTTTCATGTCTTCCCTGCTCCCTCTTGTTCTTTCTCAAAGCTGCGGGTTGTTCCCCCTCCTGGGCCACGCGGCCATGTCGGTGAGGCCCGTGCTGCTCGGCCTGTACGAGAAATACTTCCTCCCGCTGCAGAAGCTGCTCCTGCCCAGTCTGCAGGCCTTCGTCGTCGGCCTGCTGCCCGGCCTGGAGCAGGGCTCCGAGATCTATGACAGGTTGGTGGACGAGTCTTGTCCTGGCTGTGTTTATTCTACTGCTTTGCGAGAAACAGGGAAGGGATGCAGAGACGCGGACAGCAGAGGAAGGTGCGGGAGGGGGTGATGTGTCACATTTCCCTAGTGGTCATGACTTGACAAAATGCTGTGTTCTCCTGGGAATCTCACCGTCCTTACCAAAGAGAAAGTCCCAAGCCTAGAGAGATGAGGTCCTTAAACCAAGAGAAACATAGCTAGTTAGTAAGGAGGGCCATAGTGCAGGTTCTCTTATGTCCAGTCCCATTATGGGTTTGTGCAGCGGAAGACACACACTCTTATGACCCCTTTAGTGGAGGAAACGAGTAGACCTTGCCGTGTAGATCGTGTACATTACCACCTTGAATTCCTGTGTTTCAGGAGTTACCTCTGTATACAGGTGAGGGTAAGAAGGCTTCCCAGTTGCATAGCCATGAACATCAGAGCTGGGGTTCTAATCCATGTGTCTAATTCTGAAGTCCTCCTTTCCATTATACTAGGCCGCTTCTACCTAAAAAAAGCCAGGCCAGGTTTCAAAAACAGGCAGGGCTTGAAAAGGTAACTTGGTGTGACTCGAAGCAGAACATCTTGACAAATTTTAGCAGCATCTTGGAGAAATTTGTAAAGTTCATGTGCACAAAAGTTCATGCAGTTTTGGGGTTTTTTGTTTTTCATCGCTACTTAGGAACAGGAGAAAGTGTATATGCATTCAGACTAGTGAGTATACACAGTGTCCTTTCTCTCCTGGAGAATTATAAAGAAAGAATGCACTTCCAGCATTTTAACTATTCTGAGAGATGCCGCAGTGATTAACCTCTGCTACTGGGACCTGTTTTAAGAGCCCATGTGTCACCACTGCACATGACTGGTGACTTTGTGAAAAAGTTTCCGTTTGATTACACAATTCCCTGTGCTCATCCCCACGTGCCTGAGGCTGCAACCAGGTTACCTGTGGTGCTGGCTGTGGTCTGGGGGGCGTGGGCGGCTCAGGTGGAATCAGGGAATCAACCCAAGGTCCACTTGGGGTGCCCCCCAACCTCCAGGAAACCAAGGAATCAGAGCAGTGGCTTTCCATTTCCCAGTGGAGAATCCACCTTCACAGTTACTTCCTCCGGAGGGAGAATCTGTCTTGTTGCCATTTCAAGCCACGCACTGAGCCCCGTGGCTGGTGCAGGGTGATTGCGTGTTACGCTAATGAATGTCAGGGTCTCATGGAGGCAGCAGGAAGACCAGTACCAGGCTCCGTGTCCCTGGACTCCTAGTCTCCGGCTCTTTCTAGAAGTTATTTCTAGAAATTCATGTTCTGATAACAGATGTGTGTGCATATGTGTGTGTTTTTATGTGTGTATTTTTTTTCCCATTATCTGATAGATGAACACGTTATTTGCCAAAACTTACTGCGGTCTTTTAAATCAGTAAGCGTCAATCACGCTAGCAGCATGTAAATAGTTGGAGTGTTTTTGTTTGTTGTCTCAGTTGATAAATGAAGGTTCATTTGAACAGTTGCTAATGTTGCTTAACATGGATTTTTTTTTTTCCCCAAACATTGTGATTTCTTGACATTGAACCAAGAGCTGAATAAAGCTTCATGAATCACTGAATAGATTTAGCTGTGACGGAAAACCAAGTCCAGTGCAGCACCCAGAAGTTACTGTTATCAGCTTTCCAAAGGAGACGCTGGGCAAAGGCTATATCATCTCTGAGTGGGTGTGTTTTAGGCACGGTCATTCAGGTGACCACATGAGATTTTTTTGTTGCTGTATCCATTTTAGTCTGAGACAGTTTGGCAACTGTTTGTTCCCAGAAGTGCTTAGGAATTGAGTGAAACACCCCAGCAAATACCGTGCGGAAACAGGAAGAGAAGGGCACGGTGTGAGGTTGAGGTGTCCATGTCAGGAGAAATTGCAAAGCAGTGAGTTAGGTTGGGGCTGATGAAGGCTAGGGTGACTCTCAGGTTTTGTGTAGGCGTAGACTGTTGCTGGTTTGTGCCTTTTAGTGAACCACAAGGCATGGAAACTGTGGCCAGCGTTAGGACTTATTATTCATCTTGCCTTTCTAACTCTTTGAAGTCCCATAGCTCACCTGCTACTGTCCATGGATCCTTTTTTTAGGGAACCCATGAAATAGTTATGTACTTTTCGTGCTGTACTGAAAAAACAAGATGAGAAGCGAGAAAATACTAAACTCCTCTTCCAAGGAGATGAGAAGAGGTGAATGTTTTAACCGATTTGTAAGAAAGCAAAACTGGCTCGATGGACATTTCTGTTTAAATCAGTGCTTCTCAATCCGAGGTGATTTTCCCCCCAGGAGACGTTTGACAATATCCGGAGACATTTTTGGTTGTCACAACTGGGGGTGGGAAGGGAGTTAGCGGGGAGAGCGCAGGTGTGCTGCTACACATTGCACAACAGTCACAGTTGCTGCCACAACAAAGACTTATCCGGCCTCCACCTCAGTCAGTGGCACTGTGTCCGACCTGCATTTCGTGGCACCGGGTGCCATTCGGGCTGCCCTGCCTGTTGGGTTTTAGATGGGCACACCCGAGCTGCGCGGTGCAGTGACAGCTCGGCGATCCATGGCTGGCTGTCCCGCGAGCCTGAAGAGCCAGAGCAGTGAGATGTGTGCGGTTTGCAGTGCAAACGACACCACTGCGCCACGCGCTCATCCTGAGCTGGGCAGAGCCAAGCGCGTCAGTGTTTGAACGAACTGCGTTCACGGGAGGCGTGAGAGAGCAGCAGCCGAGTGAAGGAGGGAGAAAAGGACACAGTTGGGATTCGAGTGTTGGGCTTTATGTTTCTGGTTATTGGTTGGTTTTGAATTAAAAGTATAGAGTTCTAGACTCTAAATGCTAATTTTGGTTGGCTTTTTTGTTTGTTTGTTTTGAGAAAGAGTCTTGTTCTGTCACCCAGGCTGGAGTGCAGTGGTGTCATCACAGCTCACTGAAGCCTCAAACTCCTTGGCTCAAGAGATCCTCCTGCCTCGGCCTCCCAAGTAGCTGGGACTATAGGCGTGCGCCACCATGCCCGGCTAATTTTCCTATTTTTTGCAGAGACGGGGTCTCCCTCTTGCTCAGGCTGGTTTTGAATTCCTGGTCTCAAACGATCCTCCCACTTCAGCCTCTCAAAGTGCTAAAATTACAGGCATGAGCCACCATACCCAGCCTAATTTTGAAATTTAGCAACTGAGATGATCTTAGTTTTTAACCAGTTATTTTTGCCCTTCTATAGCAAAGTGTTGTCATAAGTACTATTTTCTCCACTGTGACATCATTTAAATGAATTGTTAGTGCCCATTAATTCTTTTTGGAATAAAATGGGACTTAAGGAATAAAGCAACATTTCTTTAATATAGTTTATTGTGTCTGCAATATTGTTTCCAGATCTGGGCAAAGATGAGGTCTGTTTGCTCAGCCCTAGTAGAAGACCAATCAATAATTTCAACCGCTAAGTCATTCTGTGTACTTTTCCCACCATTTGGCCATTACTTAACACCTCTTAGTTTTTTCCTAAGAAGATGATAGCATGCATTATTTCCCACAAATATTTTATGAGACAGAAACGTTCAGGTGGGTTTTAAGGAGGCCAGAATTCATTTTTAATATGAAAAGGCAGTAGCTGTTTTTTGTATTTCATCTGACAGGTTTTTGAGTGCTGGCCGCATGTCAGATGCCCATCTGGGTGCTGGGCTGTGTCCCCAAACAGGGGAGACCCGAGCCGGCACTCGGGTGGGCCCAGTGTGGGCCCCAGCACCAGCTCTGTTCTCCTAGGCTGACAGACAGAAGCTCCTTTCCCTGTCCTGTCGGTGACTGCAGACACACACGGACGTCAGGTCCCTAGGTCCCATGGCCAGGAAGCATGAGAACCAGGATTTGGACGCAGGAGGGCTGACTCTAGAAACCCGGGTGAACCGTGAACCACCACGTTACGCTAGGCTGGTCCTTCTGTCAGTGTTTCTGTTGTCTCTGCAGATGGGAAGCACGTGGGAAAGCGAATCCTTTCAGGTGGTGAGTCAGATCCCGCATTGGGTGAAATCCCTTCGTGGAATTCGCCTCTGCTGTTCACTGGCAGACGCTGTCCCCCGGCCTATGGGTTGTGTCTAGCATGGACAGGGCAGTGCCCCAGTCGGCTGCAGGTGCATCACCGAGCAGAGAAGGGCCTGGCCTTGGTCCCCATCTGTGGAAAAACAGGCTCTGATCCCCTGGCAGCATTGCTTCTCTTAAAGGACGCACACGAAGGCGCTGACTTCGTGTCGTGGGAGACCCAGATAAGAGACAAATAAGTGTCAGGCCTCAGTGCAAGAGCTTCTTGGAGTAGAGGTGCTGTGGGCAGAGTAGAAGAAAACACCATTCTATGGCCGGGCGCGGTGGCTCACACCTGTAATCCTAGCACTCTGAGAGGCCGAGGCGGGAGGATTGCTTGAGCTCAGGAGTTCGAGACCCGCCTGAGCAAGAGCGAGACCCCATCTCTACTAAAAATAGAAATTAGCCAAACAACTAAATATAGAAAAAATGAGCCGGGCATGGTGGTGCATGCCTGTAGTCCCAGCTACTCGGGAGGCTGAGGCAGCAAGATTGCTTGAGCCCAGGAGTTTGAGGTTGCTGTGAGCTAGGCTGACGCCACGGCACTCTAGCCTGGGCAACGGAGTGAGACTCTGTCTCAAAAAAAAAAAAAGAAAACACCATTCCAAGCTTTATGGAATTTGCAGGGTAGAGGGAGGCCCAGGCCAATTTTGTCCCCAGTATTTCTAAAGTTAAAGGTCACTTGGCCCATTTGGGGCCGTGCTCAGGATGGTGGTGTGTGTATAAATGCTTACGTCTTCCATCAGTCACGCCAGCCTTTTCTTTGTTCTTTGACACACGAAAGAGACTCCTTGTGCTTTTATATAGAGTGGCTCATCCGCTCGTCCCCTTCAGTGTCCGTGGCAAGGCTGGGTGGGGACGGCCGTCTGCCCCGCAGTACACAGCTGGTTAGACGCTTCCCTTTGGCCAGGAAGCTGCGCCTCCCAGTGATGTGTTTGTTTTAGCAAACTCAGATTCAGCGTGACAGCTGGCAGGCGGACAGACACACAAGGGCAGAGTGGCAGGTGCCGCAGTGGCGAGGAAGGTGGTGTTTCTCCAGCCGGGGTGACTGCGCCGTGTTCATGGAACCGTGAGCCTGGGGACGAGCCCTTGAATTCTGTCACCTCCTATCCGCAGAACGGACGCTCTGCTCCTGAGACTGTCGCTGGTGGTTGGCAAAGAGGTGTTTTACGCCGCGCTCTGGGGCAGCGTCCTGGTGAGCCCGTCCATCCGCCTTCCCGCCTCGCTCTTCGTGGTGGGCCACATCGACAGGAGCCGCCCGGGCAAGGAGCAGAAGTTCATGCTGGGGACCGATTACCAGCTCACGGTGGGTGCTTTGCTCCTAACGGGGCACGCTGGCACACTGTCCTCTTGGACAGGTTGCCACTGAGGCTGCAAAGGGACGTCGGGACATGGAGGCGTGCCAAGTGCCACAGTCTGTGTGAGGGGGCGAGCCGCTGAGCAGGGCAGGAGGGGGTGTCACGATGGCATCGTGCAGCAGAGGATGGTGGTGGGTTTTTTAACATATGCATGGAGATTTATAGATTCAAATAAGCAGTGTTCCCAAAGGAGGGCGCTTCTGGGGACTTCACACTCTTCAGCAGCACGGTCAGCTGTAAATGGCACTCGGAAGGCCTCCCCACGGAGAGGGTCAGTTGCCGTGGCTAGAATCTTGTTTCCTTCCCCTGCCCTGTGACACAGTGACCACCGCCCACCTGCACGCTGCCACTCCCTCCCCTCTGGCCTCCTGTCCCTGATCTCAAACTCAAATTGTCAGGGTTCCCCAGGTGTCCATCTCCAGACCCTTCAAGGGATGCTGTCTTCCCTGGCAGTGACATCCCTTCTCACCACCTTAACAAAAGGGAACTTGCCAGGGCTTTGTCTCTTTCCCTAAACCCGCCTCTGCATTTTTTTTATGGCTTGTGTCTGCCGCCACCTGGTGGTGCACCCACTCTTCGAACTTGAAGAGTTCAGATTGAATTCGCAGGTGAGGTTTGCAACTTGGTGTAAATTCCTTCCCTGTCTGAGTCCGCTCCTCTCTGCAAAGCGGGAGTTGTAGCTATGCCTCCCAGGGTCTCCCTGGAGGAATTAAATGGAAAAATGGATGATTGGAACATAGAGGACCCCCACGCATGTGTTTCTTTCCTGCCCCGTCAGTCCTCCTTTTGTCTCTTTCTTTGCATTTTCCCGGCCCTGGTTTGGCTTCTTGTGTCTTACTCTCAGACCCAGCTGGTTTCTCCCCATCCCACTCTCCTCCTGTCCAGTCTTTACCAATTGCTAAGAGATTTGGTTTTCTGAAGCGTCGGTTTGCTCTTATCTAACCTGTGCTTTTAAGATATCTGGCTTCCTGTCACCTACAAATAGAGTCCAAACTCAGGAGTATTCTGACAGTTTACTCCCAACCCCCTGCACACCTCCCTGTCCCCTCCGGGCCCTCTGCACCCCTGCACATCAGGGACGCTGTGCCTTCACTCGGGCCATCCTCCTCTCGCCCCGACTGCCCCTTGCTGCCCTTCTTTGAGGGTCTCAGCGTGGCTCCTTCCTGCCCTTCAGGCCCAGCTTTCCCATGCTCCCAGTTGAAAGAGGTCTCCCTCCCTCTTCTGCATCCTGAGCATTTGTCTCTGGCTCTTACTTACCAGACCTCTGTGTTACTGCCTGTCTCCATTCAGAAAAGACACTCGAAGTATGTATTGAATTGGTCTAGAATCCATTTGACTACATGTCTTCAGAGTTTTCCTTTAACCTAAGGTTCCCATTGGATCCTTCTGGGATCATAGAATTTGCGATCTTAAAACCTGACCACCTGGTCCCAAACCCTCCAGCTCTCAGATGGAACAAGCAGGCCTGCAGCCGAATGGCCTCCTGGTGTCATGCAGCCACCCAGCCCTAGAACTGGAACCCTCACTCTCCTGACCTACGGCTAGTTATTCTTTTCCACGAGGTTTAACACAGTGGTTTCAGGATTCCCAGGAAAAGTTAATTTCACGTGTATGACTATAAAGAGTAGCCTGAAAATGATGTTAGATGTCTTTGGAATAAAAGGTTAATGCCATTTCATCATTTACAGGTAAAATCTTTATGTGCTTCACTGTTGGATTCAAATGTTCTCGTGCAAAGAAATAATCTGGAAATCGTTCTGTTTTTCTTCCCATTTTATACCTGTCTGGTAAGTCATTTGTGTTCTTCTGGGCAAGGCACAGCTGTTCCCCACGGCATGGGCTAGAGGGCGTAGATCTCAAACAGTTTTGTCTTGAGAGGAGAACTCAGCAACTCCGTGAGCACTTTTTGCTTTCCTCTGATTAAAGGTCCTTGTTCATTTCGGGGAGGATAGTGTTTTCATAGCAAATATTGAATAACTTCTTTTTGTGGGCAATGCAAAAGAACCAACCCTTTTGAAATAAAACCTTGTAGCCCAGTAAGGAAGAGCTGTATGTCAAAAAGTCAACAGCCTACCCTATCATTCCCTTGCAATAAAGTTTTCTCTGTTCTTCTCATAGGATTCCGATGAGAGAGCCATCCCCCTCCTCAGATCTGACATCGTGCATATTCTCTCAGCCGCCACCCAGACTCTACTGAGAAGGGACATGTCTCTGAACAGAAGACTCTATGCATGGTTACTAGGTACTGAGCCGAATGCAGTCATTTAAAATCAAAGTGAATGTGAAACCTATTAGGGCTGATGTTTGGAGTGAGTTTCAATCTTGGTGATGTATTTCTGAATCATGAACTGTGGCAAGGTACCACACTGACTAAATATAGTAACTGGTCAGTTGAGGACTACTGCCTACACATAGCTTTGGTTATTTTGCAGCATTTTGTTTTATCTTCAAAAAGGGAAATAAGAAGTGGGATTTAAAAAATGCCAACTAAATTTCATTTTGAAAGCTTGAAATATCACAAAAAAAATTGTAGCTAAACTTTATCCAAGTAGAAGCTTATTGCTATGGTGAAGTTTCATGAGATGAGCATGTATGTGGAGAAAACTCATTAATATTGTGGAGTATATATAAATAAATGAGAAGGTTTGTGTAAGTGGGAATGTCTTGGGAGGCATTTGGGTAACTCTCGGGATCACGAGTATGCCTGGGCTGTTTCGGTGTGTTTTTGTGGACATCCCGTAAACCTGTAGGCAAAGAACCCTTGACTGCTGGTTGGAAGGCTCCCTGGGGACAGAGTCTGGGAAATTGTGGGGCTTAAAGGGTAGCATTTTCATGAATTTTCTAAATTCCCATTTTCATTTACCTAAGAAAAGGTGGCACGCAAAGCGACTGTGGAAGGATTTCACAGGTTTTATTAACTCTCAATATATAGATCTTATCACATCAAAGTCAGAACGTCCTATTCAATCTGTCCTCCCTCTCCTCTCCCTAGTTTAAAAACTTCTAAAAGGCCGGGCACGGTGGCTCACACCTGTAATCCTAGCACTCTGGGAGGCCGAGGCGGGCAGGATCGCTCAAGGTCAGGAGTTCGAGACCAGCCTGAGCAAGAGCGAGACCCCGTCTCTACTATAAATAAAAACAAATTAATTGGCCAACTAATATATATAGAAAAAATTAGCCGGGCATGGTGGCACATGCCTGTAGTCCCAGCTACTCGGGAGGCTGAGGCAGCAGGATTGCTTGAGCCCAGGAGATTGAGGTTGCTGTGAGCTAGGCTAACGCCATGGCACTCACACTAGCCTGGGCAACAAAGTGAGACTCTGTCTCAAAAAAAAAGAAATAAAAAAAAAAAATTCTAAAAGTCATTGTATGGGAAGCTTGTTAAGGATTTTAAGAATATTTATAGGCTCTTTAAGGATTTTTATCAAAGGTATGGTTTTGTTAGATGCACAGCTCTGCACCTAGAGAGGACAGTGGGTGGCTCCAGCTCACTTAGCTGTGTCTCCAGGGACCCCAGACTCTTTGCTTGTACCATGAGGATGTTCTTTCTTGTCCTGAGGACCTCGCAGACTTAATTATCCAAGGCCAAAATGAGAGGGGCATATATATGAGACTACCTTGATCCATATAGTACTGGACAAATAATCACTGTTTTTAAAAAATGATCCTCATTCCATTATATGCTGGTAATCATGCTTGTAAAAGTGCAAATTCTTGGAGCAAATGACATTGATGCCTGTTGAGATGGAATCGTGTGTATCTGATCATTAGCCACACCACTGTCGGAAGGAGAAAATGTGACTTGCTCTTTCTGGATTTGATTTGGATTTTTCTGTTGGAGGAATGACATTTTTAAAAATATTGGAGCATGAGACTTTTGCATGACATGTTGTCCTTTAGAAGCATAGATCTCTTTACAGCTCATGCTGCTTGTTCTTTCATAGGCTCAGACATTAAAGGAAATACCATTGTGCCGGAATCTGAAATCTCAAATTCTTACGAAGACCAATCCTCGTATTTTTTTGAAAAGTACTCCAAGGATCTTTTAGTTGAGGTAAAGGAGCATTCCTGGAAAGTTGGGCCTCATCCAGGGCATTTCTGATCACAATTCTTCGGTGGCTCTCTTTGTGAGACTTCAAAGTAGATGTTGGGCATGTCCCTTGGTACATGGTTTGGAGGACTGCAGTGTATTTTAATGCATGCTGGGTGACTGGTTTTCTTTCTATCCAAGAGTATTTAACAATTAGAACAACCAATAATGTTGTTATATTTTACTATACACAATATCCTAATATGTGGCTTTAAAAAAAAAAAACAGGGCCTGGCTGAGATATTGCACCAGAAGTTCTTAGATGCTGATGTTGAGGAAAGCCATCATGCCTACCTGAAGCCTTTCCGCATCCTCGTCAGTTTGCTCGACAAGCCAGAAATAGGTAATGTTCGAAACACTGCTACCATCATATGCCAAATACAGATTACCTGTTTCCAGGGAATTAAAATGCAGTGAGATACAGCCAGTGCCTTATTTTGAATGTAATTTCAGAATCTTGAAGTCATGTTATTAATATATGGTTCAATTATTGATATCATATCTGTTGTGATCACTTCAAAGTTTTGCACAATAATTTGAATGTTTTTGTTAGGAAAACACCTTTGAGCTCCTGTTGTGCACATCTGTATATGTATCTGCAGGGCACATACAGTATTTACTTCTTAAATATGTTCCTTCAATCTGATGTCACACTTTGAGTGAGCTTTGGTTTTATTTTCAAGTACAGAGGGTACCCCCTCCATCTTTTTGCCTGGTGACCCTGACCCTGGGCAAGCCACTTCTTTTCACTGTAGAGAATGAAAACATTTTCATTGCAAAGTGAAGGGGGTTTGAACCAGATTCTGGTTACTGGAGGTTCCCTCTTATACACTATCTTCCCGTGAGCATTGGTTGAGAAAAATGACCTTTCTCCCTCACTTTTTAAAAGTAAATGTGCTGCAATATCCATTCACTAGAAGATCATACATCTGGTTGCTGGGGCCCCGTAACAGGGAAAAGATCCCCATCTCCCCACTGGTTTCAAGCTCAAGGGTATCATCTGAGTGCCCAGGCGTGGTCCCCTCCTGGTTGCTGCTTGCAGAGAACGGGAGAGCTGAGGGCATTAGTGGGGTGCTCGCCTCACTCTGGCCTCAGGATGGAGGCATTTCATTTATTCACTCAGACAGGCGCGGAGCACCCGCTGTGTGCAGGAGGGCACCAGGCCCTAGGGGGACACAAGGGAGAAAGGGCTTCTGGTCACTTAGAAAGAAGGGAGACTCTGAGGTCCTTGAGTGTTATTCATATGTGAATAATAACAATAGCTGACATTTTTTGAGTGATTATTGTGTGCCAAGTGATTTGCATATATCATTTCCTGTTTATAACCATGCATACCTCCTTACCTCCAACAACCCTATGCCCATTTTACAGAGGGACAGAGTAAAGTTGGGCAGGGGTAGGTCATTTGCTAAGCTCTCTCTGTCAGGACACTGCTGCCTACCTGATTGCACTCAGATGAATCCCACCTGAGACGCTTACTCATGTTGCAAAGATGAACTTTTATTCCAAGACGTGTGCAGCTGTAGTTCCTCTTAACCAAAGTCAAAGGATGAAGAAGCATTTGTTCTTCCAAGCTTTACCCTTTATGTGCTGCCTCAAGGTATCAGGGCTTTTGTTCAGATGCCTCCTCCCATCCCTCCCCTCCTACCTCAGTCCAGATAGATTTTCCTGTTAGTGTGGAGTAACTCCAGCTCTGAAAAGTCATGGTTTAGTCCAAAAGTGAAGCAAGTTATGTAAATGTCTTGGGAGCTTGCTGTGTAACTCAGGAGAAGTATTCCAAGAAGAAAATGTAACTTAGCATTTTGGAGATGTGTGCTTTATGTCAAAGCCGAGTACCGTGGTGAGCCAAGTAAATGGTGCTGCTAGCTTGGGCTTCCGGTTGTGTTTTCTGGAAGAGATTAAATGTCAGGTTTCTGCCCAACGGTAACAGTTGTTTAATTTGCTCTTTCTTATAATTAGTCATCTGAAGGAAAACATGCTCAAGAGGCAAAGGAGTCAATTATGTAGAACTAGAAGGCACAGGATGGTCATTCAGTCCTGTCCGTTCTTTTGCTGCTGGGTTTTAGCCACATCTCATTTCCTCCTCCATGAGTTAGTACAACACAGTTATGTTCGTTTTGTAAAAAGCCTTTGGCATTCTTGGCTGGGCTCAGTGGCTCACGCCTGTAATCCCAACACTTTGGGAGACCAAGGTGGAAGGATTGCTTGAGGCCAGGAGTTCGAGTCCAGCCTGGGCAACATAGCAAAACCCTGTCTCTATAAAAATAAGAAAAATCAGCTGAGTGTGGTGGTGTGTGCCTGTAGTCCCAGCTACTCAGGAGGCTGAGGTGGGAAGCTCGCTTTGAGATTGCAGTGAGCTATGATCACGCCATTGCATTCCAGCCTGGGGGACAGAGCAAAGACCCTGTCTCAAAAAAATTGGCATTCTTATGCTGTAGATAAAATACACATGAAGCTTATCATGAAAATAGTTTTCTCAGAGACACATCTTTTGGTTTTGTGAAAAGGAAGTGTGAAAGATTGGATTAATCTGCTGATTGTGTTTTACAAATATTGACAGTTTTCGTTTCCTCTGAAGTGATTGTGTTTTTGTCCCTCTGGATGAACACGAGCAGCCAGTCCCTCAGCTTCCTGGCAGTTGCTGTTTGTGGAGCAGAAATGTCCTGCCCCATCCACTGCCCGATTGGCAACGAGGCTTCTTTAACATTGCAGCCAGCGCGGTTCCTTTGTGCCGTCTTTATTCTCTTTTCAGGATTGGTGGTATTTCTTTTGTGTTGTCCTAGCTCGTGATTAAAGGAATCCAGAATAGGGAAGTTGCAGCACTCTCTGGATTGTCCTATTGAGTAACGTCCTGGGCAGGCAGTTTGTGCATGCTTAACACACGTAGCCCCGTGCCCTGCTTCCAGCTGGCGGAATCCGGCCTGGGCGAGTGACTTACCCTCTCTGTGCCCCCGTCGTCACTTTGTGTGAAATCAGGGACAACAGCGTGGTGCCTGCTCATGTGACTGTTGTGATGACTCAATAAGGTAATAGACGTAAAATGCTTAGAACTGTGTCCAGCACATAGTAAGTGCTGCAAAAATGTCGGCTGTTTTCATGAATGTTACTACCCCAGCTGAAGTTGTTACCACTGAAGTTAAGTCTCCGTACGTTTTAAGCTGTATAAAATGTCTACATATGCAGAGGTACTGGATGTATGTTTTATGTAGGTGTCATTTGTTGATTTTAAAATGGATGGTTGATCTTTCTGTGACCATTTTCTTTTTAATTGCAGGGCCTCAAGTGGTTGGGACTTTGTTTCTCGAAGTCATCAGGGCCTTTTACTCCTACTGTAGAGATGCCCTTGGCTCTGATCTTCAACTTAGCTACACTCAGAGTGGAAATTCCCTGATAAGGTATGGGTTTGGCCTCCAGCTTCACACCTCTGCCTCCCTCCCTGGTGCTATGAATTTTTTTTTTCCCCTGCTGTTTTCTGTAATAAATTGTGAAGCAGTAGAGAAAGTGGAGATGCAGCAGGTGAGACCACTTGTTAAAATAATCTGTGCTCTGAAGCCAGAGAGAGGTGAATCAATGGTTCTCTGCTAAGTACCATGAAGACTTTAAAAGGAGTTTGATGTAGTCTTTTTCCTGCCCTGGAGTGTACAGACAGTATTTATTGATCCAGTATAAAAATGTTCAACAGAGGCAACTGGGTCTAGCGTACCCAAGCGGTAAGTTACGGGAGAAGAGACGAGGGACGATGGGAGGGGAATGAGTTCAGGAAGTGGAGGCAGGAACGTGAGTCTTCAGAAGAGGTGTAAGAGTGGGAGAGGGGACACTCGGCTCACTCACAGGCCTGGGTTCCGTTGCCCTGGAGACAGAGTGAGCGTGTTTGGCTTAAAGCATGCAGTTACCTGTTAGCCCTCTGGGTTCTTTTATTTTGTTTTGTTTGTTCTTTTTAAGGTAACACAACCTCTCCCTTTTTTGCTTTACTGTGTATGTAACTTCCTTCTGCCCAAACTGGCATTGAGTATATGGAAAATTTTAAATCAGTTTTAAGATTTTTCTGGCTTATCAATTGTAAGTGTACTGATGATTCTTAGTGTTTGCTTTTTCTCCCAGAATGAGAATAGCTTATTGTTCTTCTGAGTATGAAAGTAATATATGCTTATGGTAGAATTTATTGATATTTGAAGATATCAAGAAAAAAGATATGACCCATAATCCAACCACCCTTAAGAGAAGAACATAAATTTTTGTCACTTCTCTCCATACTTTTACTGCAGACATAAATACATAGATGCCTCTCTTTTATTTTAAAGATAGAATTACAAAATTCTATTGTAGAATAGAATAGCTATTAAGTGGCCTGTTTTTTAAGAGCAAGTTATAAGTAGCTCTACACTGTTCTCCTGTGGAGTATAATGGTTGCCTTAGATTACTCATTAAGGATTTATCATTTGTTTAATAAATACTGACTGATTAACCAATCTCTTATTGATTGACTTGGAGGTGGTTTCTACTTTTTTTAGTATTTTTAAATGGCCTTGCAGTGGTATCCTTTTGCATACATCTTTGTGTACCTGTGCAAGGATTTATGTAGGGTAAATTTCCTGAGCCACTGAAAAATGTACATTTAGGATTTTAGCCAAATTCCATGCTGAATGGCTGTGCTATGTTATGCCACCAATGGAGTGTCTAATTACCTACTACAGTTGGACTAAAACTGGTTTTCTATACAAATTCTTTTTACAATAGCTCTTGGTTTTGGGGGGATTTTTTGTTTGTTTGTTTGTTTGTTTGCTTGCTTGCTTGTTTTGGAGACAGGGTCTCATTCTGTCACCCAGGCTGGAGTGCAATGGCCTGATCATACATAGCTCACTGCACCCTCGAACTCCTGGGCCCAAGCAATCCTTCTGCCTCAGCTTCCCAAGTAGCTGGGACTATAGCCACATGCCACCATGCCCTGCTAATTTTTAATTTTTTTTTTTTATATATAGAGACAGGGTCTTGCTATGTTGCTCAGGCTGGTCTTGACTCCTGGCCTCACGTGATCCTCCTGCCTCAGCCTCCCAGAATGCTGGGATTACAGGTGTGAGCCACCACACCAAGCCCCTTACACTTATTTTTAAGAGAATACATCAGTATAGATACTGTTTAGGATGGCATTATGCAAACACCTTCCTATATAAGAATAGCAGTATTGTTATCTATATCAGGGTTTGTCAGCCTCTCTAGAAATAAATTATAAATGGTAAAATGAGATATAATTTTTCAGATATAGTGTTCTTGTAATTCAGGATTTTTCATAGACATATTTATTTCCTCCCCTTCTTTTTACAGTGCAATCAAAGATAACAGAAATGCCTCTGAAATTGTTAAAACGGTGAATCTGCTGATCACTTCTCTAAGCACAGACTTTCTCTGGGATTATATGATGAGGTGCTTTGAGGAATGCTTTAGGTAAGTAAGTATGCAGTTCAGGATTACAGAATATTTAGGAAGAGCGAGAGGGCTTAACGGTTTCATAGCAGCTTAGTTTGTTCAGACTATGCTGAACAATAGGTGAAGCCAGGTGGTCTCTCCTGAGTTTCAAAGTTTAGCTAAAACAGGATTGGAAAGAATTCACGTAAGATTCTACTAGAATAAAAAACATCTCTAGTAAGAAGGCTCACATAATCTTTGCCACGTAATGCTGAAGCTGCTTTATGTCTTAAAATCTAACTTTAGAAAATCCTGTCTGCATTTTCTAGTTGCATTCATCAAATCA
Organism: Mirza zaza; assembly: GCA_008750895.1. Taxonomy (NCBI): domain Eukaryota; kingdom Metazoa; phylum Chordata; class Mammalia; order Primates; family Cheirogaleidae; genus Mirza; species Mirza zaza. The sequence continues at coordinate 72,525 of VSMD01008231.1, read as the reverse complement.
GCTTTCCTCGCACTCTTCTCTTGGAGGCCTAATCTATTTAAAGAAGCTTAGTTTTGACTGGTGGAGTGTTTTTGAAATCTTCAGTCTTCTAAAATTCTTTCTGAAATTAATGTATAACTGGTCAGATAAAAGCATTAATGTTTTAAGCTACTATAATCAGCTTTACCTTCCCTTTTAGTCTGGTGAATTGCACCACCTCTAAATTGTGCATGGTGGCATACCCCAGAGAACACCATGCTTTGCTGGAGAGCCCTTTCCCACATCACTTTCTTTTTTTTTTTTTTTTGGAGACAGAGTCTTGCTTTGTTGCCCAGGCTAGAGTGAGTGCTGTGGCATCAGCCTAGCTCACAGCAACCTCAAACTCCTGGGCTCAAGCAATCCTCCTGCCTCAGCCTCCCAAGTAGCTGGGACTACAGGCATGCACCACCATGCCCAGCTAATTTTTTTCTATATATATTAGTTGGCCAATTAATTTCTTTCTATTTATAGTAGAGACGGGGTCTTGCTCTTGCTCAGACTGATTTTGAACTCCTGACCTTGAGCGATCCTCCCACCTCGGCCTCCCAGAGTGCTAGGATTACAGGCGTGAGCCACCTCACCCGGCCTCACATCACTTTCTTTACAGGAGGAATGATGTAATCTCTCAAACCCTGTTTTGTCCATTGAGGCATGCTGTAAAACTTGTTTCTTGTTAATCTCCACTGTCATGCTCTGGGTTGTCTCACTATTCTTCCCATATCTTGCAGCTGTGATAGAAGCTTTCCATAATTTTTATTGGGTGTGTCCTCTGACTGGAATGCCTGACATTGACTCTTTGGAACAACCCCAAGGGAAGGAGGCTCTTCCATTATGCTTTTGACCTATATAAGAAAGTCAGAGCTCAGAGACGTAAAGTCCCTTGTCTGGCATTGCACAGCAAATTAGTGGCCGCTGAGATTAGAAGCCGGCAGTGCCAAATATCAGAATCTGACTTCTCAACCACTACCACTGTGCTCTTCTGCCCACACGAGCTCACAAACCTGGCATAAATAAGTTAATTGTAATTGTATCCACAGACAACAGCAAAGCCATGTTATACTGATGTTAGAGTATGCTTTGGTCAGCCTGGTTATTTTTTAAAAGCACAAAATGTTGCTACCCGGATAGATCTAACTCCCCACCTTCCCAACATGTTTTTCTCCTTTCATCCCAGAGTTAATCACTATCCTGAAATTAGTGTCTGTCCTTCTCATGCTATCGTTAATGTGATTTCATAACCAGCGTGTATCCATAAATGGTATAGCCCAGTTTGTCTGATAAAGTGCTACATAAGGGATATCAAGCTTTTGTACAGTGTGCTGTTTGGGAGATACATTGTAACATACAGTTCATTCATTTTAAGCATAATAGCCCATTGTGTCAGTGAACTGATTTTGATCTTTTCATTGTTGCGAATAGTACTACCGTGAACATCTTAGTCCTGTCTCCTTATACAGGTTTCTTTAGAGTAGATACCTGGAAGTGGAATCACTAGGATGTGGTGTATGCAGTTCTTCAAAGGCGTTCTCTTTCTAAGATGAACTCTAAGATACCTAAGGGCTAATTTACAAGGAATAAAATTAACTCAAATTGAGTTGTACCCTTGTAGCTAGATGAATCCCAAGTTACTGTGTGTTGAGAACTAATATATACCTTTTAACATACCTATTTATCCAATTGCCTGCTTATTTTAAAAGAAGTGTTGAATTTAAACATAAGATAAGCAACTACCAATAGAGTTGGTCAGTGGAATTCCACAGCAGCTCAAGTGCTGATGAACTCGTGGGTGTTCTGTGGGGAGTGTTTTCTTAGACCCTTCCAGCAGCCAGGTGAACAGCCATGTGGCCTGTGTCTCCAGCCCCTGCTCGTTCTCTTGGAACATGCCTGTGGGTTGGGCTTGGAACGTGGGATTGCACCTGTTGGTGGCACTGTGGGTCTGCTGGGTACGGAATGCCACGTGGGCATGGGACCACCCACATCTGAACCGATGGAGTTTGACTGGAGTGAACTTGTTTTGGAGACCAACAGATTCAAGACACTTTTTAACACTTCTCTGGGTTAGATAGTTTCAGTCACCAAAGCTTGGTTATTAGAATTACAAAAGCTGTCTTTTGTTATGTTTGAAATAGAATAACTCTGGAAATGCTTGAAATTATTATGGGAGAAAGAATTAACTTGTTTTTCTTTCCCATGATTAATACAGGCCAGTGAAGCAGAGCTCCACTGTCAGAAAAAGCGTCAGTCCTCCCCCGACAGTCTCCGAGCTCTGCACCCTCCTTGTGTTCCTTCTGGATGTTATTCCCTTGGTAAGTACTTTGCTGAGAAGAGACGGCTCAATGCTCACCATCGTTTATGTTCTTACCGGTGTCACGAGCCTGTTTTATAAACCTAAATGTACTAAAAAGCAGCTTTGCATAAATGGACAACACTGTTACAAAGGTTGTTTCAGCATGGAAGAGGTGGCTGGGTGTGATCACTTATATTTTTAATGTCTTCTTTAAAAGTGGTTATAACTTTTGGTCCAGTTATACTTTTTTTTTTGAGACAGAGTCTCACTCTGTTGCCCGGGCTAGAGTGCTGTGGCATCATCCTAGCTCACAGCAACCTCAAACTCCTGGGCTTAAGCGATCCTCCTGCCTCAGCCTCCTGAGTAGCTAGGACTACAGGTATGTGCCACCATGCCTGGCTAATTTTTTCTATATTTTTAGTTGTCCAGCTAATTTCTTTCTATTTTTGGTAGAGACGGGGTCTCGCTCTTGCTCAGGTTGGTCAAACAATCCACCTGAGCTCAAACAATCCACCTACCTCAGCTTCCCAGAGTGCTAGGATTACAGGCGTGAGCCACCGTGCCCGGCCTCAGTTATACTTTTGGGCTGAGCTGAAGTTAAGTCAACCAGCTGATGAACTGTACTACACTTACATTAGGGTGAGAGTCAATATGTTTCCTAGTTAAAATTGTGCTGTTGGCTAATCTCCTTAATACAGGCATATGTGGCAATTTTATCTTCTATGGGTAAAGCCATTTGAAAGAGAAGAAGAACATCCTTGATTTATCTAGATTAAAAGGAAATATTTTGTTTTCTGGTTTGGGAATTAATGTGAAACTTATGCTCTAAAAAATTGAATTTTTTTGGCCAGGTATGGAGTCCCAGCACTTTGGGAGGCCGAGGCAGGATGATCATTTGAGCCCAGGAGTTCAAGACCAGCCTGGGCAACATAGCGAGACCCCATTGCTACAAAAAAATAAGAAAAATTAACCAGGCATGGTGACATGTATGTGTAGTCTTAACTACTTGGGAGGCCAAAACAGGAGGATCGCTTGAGACCAGGGGTTGGCAGGGGGCTGCAGCAAGCTATGATGATGTCACTGTGCTCTAGCCAGGGTGACAGAGCAAAACCCTGTCTCTACAAAAAAAAAAAAAGGGGGGGGAAATTTGAATTTCTTAAGATGCCATTTGGAGGGGCATTGTTTTTCTGGTTGGAGGCTGACACGCGGGTGAAACCTGTGTTTCTGTTTCACAGGAACTTTACTCCGAGGTGCAGACCCAGTATCTTCCGCAGGTGCTCAGCTGCCTGGTGCAGCCTCTTGCTGAGGAAATGGAGGCCTTAACTTTACCTGAACTCACTCAGGCCTTGAAGACGTGCTTCAAGGTGCTCAGCAAAGTCCAAATGCCGCCTTCCTACCTGGACTCGGAGTCCACGAGTGGAACCTCGGTAGGTGCTCCGAGGAACAGAAATAGTTCTCTGGGCAGAGAGCAGCTTATGCCTTCCTGGAAACAGAAAGAAATGAGAGCTGGTTAGGACAGCAATAAAGACGAGAAGATATATGGGTGATATGTCAAATATGCTTGTAAAATCCTCAAACACTTTAAAAGGCTTTAGCATAGCTGTTAACCCCTTCTACTTCACCCACCCCCGTGTGACTTCCCTGCTACTTAACTATAGTTAATGGCTAGATGCAGTTGATAACTACATAACCACAGTTAATGGAGAGATGTAGCTAGGCTGTGTGTATGTTTGTATACGTGTGATTTTGGTTATGTAAAATATAAATGAGATACTGGATTCATTTGGTAGGCTTTACATAGCAAAATACCATAGACTGGGTGGCTTAAACAGCACAAACCAATTTTTTCTCACAGTTCTAGAGGCCAGAGTCTGAGATGAAGGTGTCAGCAGGGTTGGTTCCACCCTGTGTGCTAGGGAAAAATAATCTGTTCCAGGCCTCTCTCATAGCTTCTGCTGGTTGGCTGGCGATCTTTGGCGTTCCTTGGCTTGTTGAAGTGTGTCTGTCTCTGGGTCCAGATTTCCCCTGTTTATAAGGACGCCAGTCCTGTGGGAGTTGGGCCCACCCTAGTGACCTCATCTTAACTTGAACATCTGCAAAGACTCCATTTTCAAATAAGGTCACATTCATGAGTACCAGGTTAGGACTTAAGCATCTTTTGGCGGAGCACAGTTCAACCCATAATATACACTGTTCTCTGACTTGCTTCAGGTCTCATGCAAACAATATTTTAGGGACATCTTTGCATAGCAGTTTACATAAAGGTATCTTATTCTTTTTTACCTTCTACATAATGGGCTATTGTATAGATTTATAGTTTCTTTAATTAGTCCCCTAGTTATTTGGGTTATTTTCAGTTTTTCACTGTTAAAAACAGTGCTGCAATCAGCATCCTGTCCATGGGGCTAGTGTCTCTGAGGGATAAATTCCTAGCAGTGAGTGACAGTCAAAAGATGTGCATGCTGCCTTTGAACTGTGAGAGATGTTGCCAGATTGTCTTCTAAAAAGACTAACAGTGATAGTCCCGCAAACAGTTTGCCTGCGTTCTTTGGCTTGTTGAAGTGTGTCTGTCTCTGTGTCCAGATTTCCTATTTTGTATTTTATTTAGGGATTTGAAAATTTTTTCCTTGAAATTAGTTCAGTGCAATGGCAAACAGGTGTGTGAGCAGACTAGAAAGTGAGGCATTCTGAGACAGAGAGAGAGAGAGAGCACGCAAGCGAACTGTGTGCATCAGTTGGTATTTAGAGATAAATGAGCCTCTGATGGGAATTGAATCTCAATTTACAGACTAATTATGGACTGTTACTTCAAATTAGAAGTTCTCTTTTTTCCCTAGCTCTTCTAGTTATTGGGAAAAAATATCCTGAAAATGATTTAAGATATGAATCTCAAGCATGTATAATATACAAATATGAGTAAGAATATGTTTCAGAAATCTCGTGCTTCCTTCTCATTCTTCCCTTCAGAGCATGGTATAAATATTTTCAATGTTAAATGGTTTCAGATTTACCTGGGCGCAGTGGCTCACACCTGTAATCCCAGGGACTCAGAAGGCTGAGGCAGGAGGATCGCTTGAGGCCAAAAGTTCTAGACCAGCCAGGGCAACCCTATCTCTACAAAAAATAAGAAAATTTAGCCAGCCATAGTGGTTTGCACCTGTAGTCCCGGCTACTTGAGAGGCTGAGGCAGGAGGATCACTTGAGCTCAGGAGTTCGAGGCTACAATGAGCTATGATCGCACCACTGCACTCCAGCCTGGGTGACAGACCGAGACCCCATCTCTTTAAAAAAAGAAAAAAGAATTGTCAAATTTAATGTAATATTATCTAAGTAACAGTATAGGAAAAGAGAAAAGGTTAATCCATTGAAGGTTGAAGTGCCCTCACTTTGGAAAAGCCACCGTGTGTGTGTGTGTGTGTGTGTGTGTGTGTGTGTGTGTACATAGATGCATACATAGGTATTTTTGAGCAGACTCATCTAGCTTTCTCCTCTTATTTCTCCATGCCTGTCTTTTACCTGTAGCTCAGTGTTCTCATTCATATTTTGAAATTTGTCAAAAATAAGTTTTAAACAATATTTTTGTACCCTGAAGGATCTAAATAAATAAATAAGACACAGTAGGCTCGAGAGCCAGCCTGCCCTGTACAGCACATGTTGGCATACCAGCCTCTTCTCTGGGCCAAACCACCCCTCCTTCCCCTCCTTTGCGTGCCTTCTGAATTTCATCACACACTTTACACAGGGATTCTCTTGGTCGAGAGAGTTATGATTTTGACAGACAGGTTCAAAATGCATTCATGGTTTACCTGATTCAGCTGATACTTGAATCTCTTGGTCATAAGAGATACATAAAACACATTTTTTTTTTCATGTTTTTCAGAGTCCAGTAAAAGGCGAAAATGGCAAAATAATTTTGGAAACAAAGGTAGTGATTCCGAGTGATGAAGACACTTCCTTCCCACCCCTGAAATCTGAGGACAGTGGGATTGGGCTCAGTGCCTCCTCGCCAGAGCTCTCTGAGCACCTGAGGGTTCCCCGAGTCTCTCCTGAAAGGGACGACGTTTGGAAGAAGGGTGGGGTCATGCAGAGGACGTTCCTTTGCATCCAAGAGCTGATCGCCAACTTTGCCAGCAAGAACATTTTTGGAGTACAGCTCACGGCGTCTGGAGAGGAAAGCAAGTCCGAAGAGCCTGCCGGGAAAAAGGAGAAGGGTGGGACACAGAGCCTGGTGGTCGACAACAACAGCAGGAAGAACTCGTGGGAGGCCAAGCCCATCACTGTGCCCCAGTTTAAGCAGATGCTTTCAGACTTGTTCACAGCGCGAGGGTCTCCATTTAAGACAAAAAGTTCAGAGTCACCGTCCTCTTTGCCCAGTAGCCCCGGCAGAAAAAAGGAGGAAGAATGGGACGTTGACCAGGTGGTCATTGACCTGGGGGGCTCCGGGAAGGACTGCAGGGAGGCCTTTGCTGCCGCCTGCCACCTGCTGCTGGACTGCACCACCTTCCCCGTCTACCTGTCCGAGGAGGAGACCGAGCAGCTCTGTGAAACGCTCTTCCAGCTTCCGGGTGAGAGCACAGCCCCACTAAAGTCCACTTGGGGAAGCATATTACTGAGATGATCGACACAGGTTGAGTATCCCTTATCTAAAATGCTTGGGACCGGAAGTCTTTGGCATTTCAGATTTCGAAATATTTGCATTATATTAATACTTACTGGTTCGGCATCCTTAGTCCAAAACTCTAAAATGTGAAGTGCTCCAGTGAGCATTTCTTTTGAACATCATGTTCCCAAAAAGTTTGGGATTTGGGATTTGGGATTGGGATACTCGGCCTATATTTTACTGACTAGCTAAAGTCTGTCAGCCAAGAAGAGACTGTTGGGCGTATTTGTTTTCTTCTTTATTTTGTAATTAGTTGTGTATATTTTGACTTGCATCTCACTACACGGCAAGTTGGCAAGGGCTGGGTCTGTATTTGTAAACCCTGGGTGTCCAGCACAGCCCGTTAGAAGATCTAGAACATAAAAAAATGCTCAGTCATAGTAAATAGACTATTTCATGACACCTGTTGTTAAAGATTGATGTATTATTGGGTTGCTAGGGCTGTCATAACAAAGTACCTTAAACCAAGTGACTAAACCAAATTTATCATATCACAGTTCTAGAGGCCAGAAGTCTGAGACCAAAGTGTCAACAGGGCCATGCTTGCTCTGAGACTCCGGTAGAATAATGTTTCCTTGCCTCTTCCTAACTTTGGTGGTAGCTACAATCCCAGGGGTTCCTTGGCTTGCAGCTGCATCCGCCGGGTCCTGCCTCTCCCTGACATGCTATCTCCCTGTGTGTGTCTGCCTCCACGTGGCATTTTCCTCCATAAGAACACCAGTCATTTTGGATCAGGGCTCACCCTGATGGCCTCATCTTAACTTGATGACATCTGTAAAGACCTTATTTCCAAATAAGTGTCACCACCAGACGGTTAGCACATTGCTGTCCAGGTGACTTTCTCGAATAACTTCCTGGATCTCGGGTGCTGCAGAGTCTGCAGGCTGGGAGCCATCCTGACGTGGTTGTGTTTCTGCCTCTCTGGCTGGCTTCCTTTCAGGAGCCAACGATTCCAGTTTCCCGTCTTGGCTGAAATCCCTCATGACCATTTGCTGCTGTGCGACGGACTGCTACCTCCAGAATGTGGCCATTTCCACCCTGCTGGAAGTGATCAACCATTCCCAGTCCCTCGCGCTTGTCATCGAAGACAAGATGAAACGCTATAAAAGCTCTGGGCACAACCCATTTTTTGGCAAGCTGCAGATGGTGACTGTTCCTCCTATTGCTCCAGGGATATTGAAAGTCGTTGCAGAGAAAACAAACTTCTATCAGGTATTTTCCACTGGGAAGAGGGCGGGCGGGACCCTCTTTCCAGACCATTTATTTGAAGTCGTTCCTAAGTTCATAGTCACGACTGTGACAAGGAATACGACTGCTCCGATGGCAACGGCAAGGCAGCTGGACACCTGAGACTGCCTCATGCATCTCTGCATCCCAGGCTCCTGGCACAGCTGCCTGCAGCAAATAGCTGTGTTCAGTTTTAGGACTTCACGTGTAAGATTGTACAATTACCTAATAATTAAGAGAAAGAGACTGTGCCCTAATTTGTAAGGTTAAAAGGCTTTGAGGTTTTGGTGTTGTCCATCCTTCTTGGGGACAAAGTAAGAAAATAGTTTACAGTAATCAGTTGTAGGGCTTATTTAATTGCAAGCACCTGAAAGCTATTCCAGCCAGCTCGTGAGTAATGGCCACGAGCAACGGCCACTCAACAAGTGAAGTTGAGTAGAAAGAGCCCATGGAAGTGGAAGGTGGGCGTGGCATGCAGCCAGGTCACATGGGGTCTTACCCGGGAAGCTGTGAGCTTCTGCGGCTGCTCTCTTTGCCTGGAGAACTCACTCTGCACATCTGCCCTCTGCCCACCTGGGCTCACCCAGCTGACTTTTGGTGATTACCTTGGCCTTCAGTCTGCCCAGGAACCCCCAAGCTTGGTTGCCGTAGCTATTGATGCCTGCATCTCTTCCTTGTAATGCTAAACTAAATAGTCAAGGTTATTGGACAGTCTCTCAGTGAGGCTCCCTGGGGTCAGGTGCCTTCTGCTTGTCCAGTCCTCCATGGCAGGGATGGGGGGGTCAAAGGGGAAAAGGTCATGTGGCATAGATAGAACATGCCCCTCAGGGGGCAGGGGGCGTCAGTAGATGGCACAAATTTTCCCTTTGGGTAGAAGGAGCAGCAGACACCTGAAAAGCCTGAGGCATTAAGGGCTTTATTAGACATCCTAAAATTACATGTGTGTGAATGCCATACTGAGGCCAAGCCATTGTTTTAGGTCTTACAGCCTTTCCTCAAAAGGCTTTCAAGGCCAAGCGCCATGGCTCACACCTGTAATCCTAGCACTCTGGGAGGCTGAGGCAGGAGGATCGCTGGAGGTCAGGAATTTGAGACCAGCCTGAGCAAAAGTGAGACTTTGTCTCTATTAAAAATAGAAAAAATAAGCCAGGCGCTATGGCATGCCCCTGTCGTCCCAGCTACTCGGGAGGCCGAGGCAGGAGGATTGCTTGAGCCCAGGAGTTTGAGGTTGCTGTGAGCTAGGCTGACACCACGGCACTCTAGCCTGGGCAACAGAGCAAGACTCTGTCTCAAGAAAAGAAAAAAAAAAAAAGGCTTTCAAATAATAGGCAGCTTTTTACCCATTTGGGATGAGCTCTTCTCCAAAAAGTCATTTTAACTAAAGTACCTCACAGCTTGGTTTCTTTTTTTTTTTAATAGCTTTCTGGAGATATAATTCATATGCTATATAACTCACCCATTTAAAGTGTAAGATTCAGTAGTTTTTACTATATTCACAGAATCATGCCATTGTACTTATTATTTTCTATATCTCTTATGTCTTTCTTCATCTATTCTTTCTATGCTACATTCTTTTTCATTAAGCAAATGTTTTCCAGTGTAATATGTTAATTCTTTTAATGATTTTTTTTTTAACATTTTTGAGTTACTTTCTTACTGGTTGTTCTAGGGCTTGCCATATACATTTTATCAGACTCTGCTTCAGCTTTATACAGACTTAATTCCAGCAAGATAAACATTGCTCTTGGATAGCTCTGTTTTTCTTCCCCTTTTTGTGCTATTACTGTTATGTGGATTATATCTATGTATGTTGCAAACCACATAATATGTTGTCATAATTATAATATGTTGTCATAATTATAATCATATTATTATATGATTTTATATCTTTTAGAGAGGCTAGGAGAATAAGGAAAACCAATATGTGGAGAGAGTTTGTTACATTAACCTTCCTGTTTAGTGTTTCCGGCTCTTCGTGGATTTGAATTAGCATCTGTTGCCATTTCCTTATTCCTGTATATCTTTGCTCCCACCCACCTTGTTTGTGTTGTTATTGTCAGATATATTTCTTTATGACTTAGACCTAACAATACATTATGTACCTATTATTTTACACAACTGTTTTTTTTAAATCTGTTGAAAGAAGAAATATGAATTTATATTGTCTTTTTATAATCACACAATTACCTTCACCAGTGCTCTTTTTTAAAAAACATGGATTCAAATAACTGGTATCAAATACTTTCACCCTGAAGAACTTCCTTTAGTATTCCTTAAAGGGTGAGTTTGCTAGCAACAAATGTTCTCAGTTTTTATTTATTTGAGAATGTCTTTATTTTTTGAAAGATAGTTTTCCTGGATATCAGATTTTTGGTTGACAGGTGGTGTGTTTTTTTTTCTTTCAGCACTTGGAGTATCAAAATAAATATACTTTAATCAGTCCTGTATGTACTTGAATGTAAAATATTTAAGTAAAGCAGCACTTGTTTAATAACCTATAACAAATGTGTATGTAAATGTTTGGATGAACTTACATTTGAATTAGCCGTTTGAATATGTTATCCCCTGCCTTCTGGCCTTTGCTATGTCTCATGAGAAGTCATTTGCTCATCTTATTGGGGCTCCATTGTAAATTATGTGCCAATTTTCTCTTGCTGTTTTCAAGATTTCCTCTTTGTATTTGTCCTTTAGTATTTTACTGTGAGGTTTCTGGGTGTGGATCTCTTTGCAGTTAGTCTACTTGGAATTCACTGAGCTTCCTAGGTCTGTAGCTTATTGTTTTTCATCAAGTTTGGGAAATTTTCAGCCATTATTTCTTCAAATATGTTTCTTGCTCCTTTCTCTTCTCTCCTGGCACTCCCATTGTGTGTATGCTGGTACATTTAATTGTGCCCCACATTTCTCTAAGGATCTGTTTATTTTTCTTCATTTCTTTTATCCTTTTATTTTTTAGATTTCATAATTTCTGTTGTTCAAATCTTCTTCACTGATTCCTTCTTCTGCCACTTCAAATGTACTGTTGAGTGTCCTCTCCTGAGTTTTTTATTTCAGTCATTGTACTTTCCAACTCCAGAATTTCCATTTGGTTTTTTTGTTTGTTTGTTTGTGAAGAGACAGGGTCTCACTCTGTTGCCCAGTCTGGAGTGCAGTGTCATCATCATAACTCACTGGAGCCTGGAACTCCTGATCTTATGGGATCCTCCCAGCTCAGTCTCTCCAGTAGCTGAGACTACAGGTGTGCACCACCATACTCAGCTAATGTATTTATTTATTTATTTTAGTGATAGGCTCTCACTATGTTGCCCAGGCTGGTTTCAAACTCCTGGCCTCAGGTGATCCTCCCACCTCAGCCTTCCAAAGTGGATTACAGGTGTGAGCCACTGGGCCCAGCCCTGGTCCTTTTTTAAAAAATAATTTCTATCTACTTACTAATAATGTCTATTTGATGAGACATTGTCACCATACCTGTCTTCTTTAGACATAGTTTCCTTTAGCCATTTGAACATGTTTATAATGGCTGCTCTGATGTCTTTGAATCTGACAAGATTCTTAAGATGTCTTAAGTCTGACATCTTGTTGCTCTCACAGTTTGTGTTGTCTGCATTTTTTTTTCTGTGTCTGCATCGTACTTTGTTTCTTATGCATGTCTTACAATTTTTGTTGAAGACTGGACATTTTAGATAGCATTTAATATATTGTAGCAACTTTGTTTTCTGACACTCCCGACCTCCTACCAGGGCTTATTGTTGTCTTTGGTTATTTATTTATTTATTGACTTGGCTAGACTATTTTTGTGATGTCTGTTTCCCCTGATGTGTAAGCAAAGCCTTTGGTGGTGTTCCTTGAAGGGTACATCCTTGGGAATGTACACACTTACCCTGAGATGATGGTGTGTTAGCAGTGTAATCTGTTAGCCGATTGCTGGTTGATTGCTCTATTGTTTTCAACAGCTCCGCAGTCTGATGCAATTCAGTGTACACCCCTTTGCATGGGTAGTTTTTGAGGCCAGTGTTTGAGATGTGTTCGACCCAAGAGGGTTATTTGTAATTGTCTCTTTCTCTAATTCTTTTTGGGAAACAAGCCGGCCTCTGCTTTAACTTGCTGTCATAGAGCTACCAGCCTTCTCAATTGCTCGGAACCAAAATTTCCGTTGCTTTTGAGAGCTCTCTTAGGCCTGAACTTCCCCATCTCCATTCCAAACAAATTCAGTTCTCTTAGGGAGAGTTTTGCGATGCTTTGTTCCGACCTGCATCTGTGGGGGTGGGCTCTGTGGCTAGCGAGTGCACCGGAGCAGGCTTCCAGGATGGGAGTTGAAAGAAGAGACGGGTGGCAGCAGGCAGATGAGATACGTTCTTTGTTATCGGGGAGATGCAGCCATGGTGAGAGCATGGCCAGGAACATGGCGAGCACTTACATGTGGGTCAGAACAATAGTGGCAACATGCCGTGGGAAAGCACGATCACATGGGTTCACATAGGAGATAACACCTTGTTACATAAGTGTGTTTGTTGACTTACGCCTCCCCAGAAGGCTGGCTGAAGACACACTGAAGATACACCTAAAGTTATTTTGGTTTGGCCTAAGAAACCTATAATCCCAGCACTCTGGGAGGCCGAGGCGGGCGAATTGTGTGAGCTCAGGAGTTCGAGATCAGCCTGAGCAAGATCGAGACCCCGTCTCTACTATACATAGAAAGAAATTAATTGGCCAACTAATATATATAGAAAAAATTAGCCGGGCATGGTGGCGCATGCCTGTAGTCCCAGCTACTTGGGAGGCTGAGGCAGCAGGATTGCTTGAGCCCAGGAGATTGAGGTTGCTGTGAGCTAGGCTGACGCCATGGCACTCACTCTAGCCTGGGCAATAAAGTGAGACTCTGTCTCAAAAAAAAAAAAAAAGAAACCTATTGCCTATACAAATGAATTTCCCTTACAACATCTCCCCCTGGGCAAAATCTCTGAACCCATTTGCTCAGGAAGAGCTGGGGACAGGGACAGTAGCCTGCTGTCTTGGAGTGGTATCCCTGCCAGGGCCCTGGGCAGGGGCAGTAGCCTCTGGTCTTCAGAGCTCGCCTCTTCCAGCATGTGATTCACCCTACAGGCAGGCTATGGCAAGCGCAGATGGGGCCCCAGGATTCTTGGCCTGTCGTGCCTGGGTAGAGCTTCTGCCGAAGAGCGGGGGCTGAGTGAAGGCAGAGAACCCTCAACTCCTCCACTGCACTCACCTGGGTTTAACCTCTGAAACTCAGAGAAGAGGAGTGGGAAGAGGACAGGCTGGGGGCCTGCCCCTCCCAGGAAACGCAAAAGCCCTTAACTAGACGCTGGGGAAAGAGAGCACCCCGTCTTGGCCCTACCTGCTGGAGTGAGTAGTCAAGTTTCCATCAAGCCGAGCTGGGTATCAGGAGCAGGTCATGGCCCAAGCACCACAGATTCTTGCTGCTCTTAACCAAAATTTAGTAGATTCTCTTGAATAAATGTTTCTTTATTTCCTGAATGCCCTTCGAATAATTTCCAGAAACTCTTAGTAGCTGTTTTGAGTTTGTTAAATAATTTCCACCTGTTATGGTACGCTGCAAAGCCACCCAATTGCCTGGAGGGCGTATCTGTGTGTTCCCAGCACCTGCCCTGGGTAAGCACTTGTTGAAAGGATGCTTCAAAGCACTCGGGGCCAGTTTCCAGTTGATTCTCTTTCTGAAAGTAATGTTACAGTCTGGGCAAGAGCTGCAGTGTTCTTAAGCAGTCAGAAACCTACAAGTTTAAATTGTAACATTGCCTGGATGACTTTGGGTGGGTTTTTTTTGCTTCTTTTGTTGGTGGTGTGTCCCTGGGGGTGGAGGACTCTCGCATGGCAAATACAGGTAAAAGCCAGGGCACTGGGGCTGGGGGCTGCACTGAAGGACTAGAAGAGCAGGTGTCTGCTGTGTTGACATCATCCCCATCTGCCTTTTTTTTTGGCCCAGAGGGTGGCTCGTGTGCTCTGGAACCAGCTGAACAAGGAGACGCGGGAACATCACGTCACCTGTGTAGAGCTGTTCTACCGGCTGCACTGCCTGGCCCCGACGGCCAACATCTGCGAGGACATCATCTGCCACACCCTTCTAGACCCTGACAAGGTGCGTCTTCTCAGCCCCTCACCTCCACCCTGCAGTGCCCTGGCTGCTGGGCCAGCCTGCTGTTCTACGTGCCCAAGTGCCCAAGGCAGACTCACATGCATCCAGCTGAAGTCTTTCTGCGATCGGTGGATATCCCGATCCATGAGCTGAAGAGTGACAGGATTTTAGCCATCCCCTGTTAGAGACCTGTAAATGTGGTCTATGTTCATGTTAAGGCTCACTGGGGAAATCTGCCCAAACTCCCTGTATTTACCCTAGCTCCAGGCCTTCTGGAGCTATTGGCAAAATAGGCAAATTTAGAGTATTGTCCCTGTAAGAATTTACTAAGAATGTATTGTCCCTGGTTTCCTTTGCAGTCTCGTGTGTGGCCGTGTTCTTTAAGGCACTCGTGCCTGACACTTCCAAGGGGCACAAGGAAGCCATGCCTTCTAATGGTTTCCTTAGGCCTCAGGCCTCAGGTGTGACCCTGGACACCTGTGACCAGGGTGAAGCCCTGAACACGCATATTAGGAAGCGTGCATCTGTGTTGCAGTGAGCAGGCAGAGAGAGGGCGCGGGTTTCCTTTCCTTCCAGCCATGTGCAGCAGGTGGAAACACGGCATCTCTGCTGTGGTTGCTGTCAGTTCTGCTGATATCTTTCATCTGTTACTGAAATGCGTTTCTCTGCGGCTGAAGACTGTGTTCGGTGTCGAAACCAAGTTCCTCTCTCGTGTTTATTTCCTAATCCAAGGGAACCAGGTTGGAAGCTCTGTTTAGATTTTCCGTGATCTGGCACCTGACGAGAGAGATCCAAGGCAGCCGAGTGACATCTCACAATCGCTCCTTTGATCGGTGAGGTTCATCACGATTTACCCTCAATGCGAAAGGAGGCAGGGCAGAGTTTGCAGCTCAGCAGCGGGGAGGAAGGGGCACGTGGGATCAAAACCATGAAATGTGACCCTGACGTGACCATGGCCTCTGCAGCAAACGGTTCCCATGGTTCTCTAAGCGAGTTTCAGCCGGGAACACGTGAAGACACGTTAGGAGTTTTCTTAGGTTGGTGGTGCACCATGCTCCAGAATCACAGTGGGGCTTGTACACCACGCCTCCCGTGAGGGGCTTTGTAGGGAGATGCAGGTGGCCTTCCTTCCTTGGATGGTAGCTGCACTGCGTGTGTGAGCTTGTCTCGTCTTTAGGCACTTAAGATGGGAGTTTTATTGCGGGCGTGTTCTACGCATTGTTTTTCCCAAGTGCCCTACTGTGACCCTAAAACTCTAGGTGTGAGCCCAGGCAGCATGACGCTGAGATAGTGTCCTCCCTGGCCTCACCCGATTGGGTCCATGCTCCCTGCTTGGCTGAGGCTCCCTGGGTCGTCCGTGTTGTTCGACAGCATGTGCCCAAACGTCTGCCACGGGGCCTGGCACCCTGGGGCGGCCGGCGAGGACTCAGCGGTGCGGTTCCCCCCTGCAGGTCCCTGTTCGTCGTGCTGGACAGCCTGGCCTGCACAGACGGTGCCATCGGCGCGGCGGCCCAGGGCTGGCTGGTGCGCGCTCTCTCCCTGGGGGACGTCGCACGCATCCTCGAACCCGTGCTCTTGCTCCTCCTCCAGCCCAAAACCCAGAGAACCTCCATCCACTGCCTCAAGCAGGAGAACTCGGCCGGTGAGCAGCCTGCGTGGGGCCCCAGGCCAGGGACAGAGGGAAGGGCACAGCGGACTGGGGCTTAGACCCACCAGGTGGCTTTGTTAGATTCCAATACTGTGAAAGTATTTTGTAAATTGTGGGGACTCTGAAAATTTAAGGACTGGTGATCTAGCACTTAGTAATAATTTTGCTGTTTTCACTGAAAAACCAGATTTTTTGGTTATAAAAAAGGAAAAATTTGAAATTGTTAACTGTGGTCACCATGCTCTGCAGTAGACATGAAAACATCCATCCTGTCTAACTGAACCTCTGTACCCTTTGACGAACATCTCCCCCCACCCCCAGCCTCTAGCATTTTACTCTCTATTTCTATGAGAGTAGATTTTTTTTTTTGTAAGCATGAGACAAAGTTTATTGAGGAAAGGCAAGATAGGTTTACGGAGCAAAAGCAAGATACTTTCACCAAGGACAACAAAAAGACCCCCTTTCATTAACAAGAGTCTCTGGTTGTGGTCTGGGATCCTGTTTTATAGTGTCTGGATTGGGCCCTTCTTGTGGTTCAGCCGTCACCACTAAACTACTTTGATGGACCGTTAATGACATGTTAATTGCCTTAGGTTACTCTAGGTCGCTTTCCAGACCCTGTTGTGCCTGGGCTGCCTGGGCTGGGGGAGTCCCTGCGTTCTTCTGCAGGTTGGCAGGGCTTCCTCCTCCTCCCAGGTGTGGCAGTTGCTGGGGGCAGGATTAAGCTTAGAGCAACACCAAAACAGAGTGCCTGTCCCTTGCCCTTCTTCCCAGGTGGGGCAATTGCTCGAGGCAGCACCAATGTTAGACGCCCACCTTTGTCCCTACGAGCTGAACTGGAATCCCTCACTATCTACCTAACCTTTCCCCACTCTCTATTGTAGAAGCCTGAATCTGTAGGGTGTGATTCATCAGGCCGCTTCCTGCTGAGTGGAGGTGATGATCCCTATTAGAGTGGCCTCTTGCAGGTTCTCTGGGGGCCTCTCCAGGTGACTTTGGTACATGACCTCAGTAGACGGCTGTAGCTGTAGGTGTGAAAAGGAGGTAGGCACTGGGGCTGGTAGAGAACATGGGACCATTTGAAGCTTGGTGGCCTCTAGGCAGGATGAAATGAATCAGAAAATGTATGAGGATCAGACCCAATATTAGAGTTTCCCAGGATGGGAGAATATATTTTAATCTCACCACAATAAAATGATAATTGAGGTGAACAATATATTAGCTTGATTTAATCACTCTGTAACATGTATGTATATCAAAATATCACATTGCACCCCATAAATATATACAATTATTTTTCAATTAAAAAAATTTTTTTTCAGGGGGAAGGGGGGAGGGGGTGGGTATATACATACATAATGAGTGAGATGTGCACCATCTGGGGGATGGGCATGCTGGAAACTCAGACTTGTGGGGGGAGGGGGGGAAGGGCATTTATTGAAACCTTAAAATCTGTACCCCCATAATATGCTGAAATTTAAAAAAAAATTTTTTTTTAATTTTAGTAACCTATGTTCCAATAAAAATAGGTAATTCAGAATTCTTTTGCTAGAGAAAACGATTCAGGTGTGTCTAAATTAAAGGAAGGCATAACAGAGCATCTGTCCGAATGTCTCCCAAGCTGGATGTATGGTGTGAAGTTATTAAGTTTGGGTTTTCAAGGCTAGCACTTCTATCCAGATCTGCTCCCCAGACCTCGGGATGGAATAGTTGAGGTATATACCTCCAGGTATGAATGACTGAAAATGTCAAAATCTGTATGTAATCTGGTCAGTTGTACTTTATTTATAAAAATAACTTCTATTTGTGAACTGTCAACTACAAGGTAAGTGGTTTCTTTTCTATCTGTGCTCTAAAGTTATTTTCAACTATAAAATCCCGTTAATCGGATTATTAGAAATGCAAGAAGAACTTTCAGTTCAGAGAACTTCCAGAGGCATCTTTAACACAAATTTAAAAGAATATAGGTAGGAATAAGGAAAGGAAAGAAAAACTTAATAAATTTGTTGAGTCTATTAAATCTTAATGATTTGTAGGTTGTTTGGGTTTGTTTTTTTTTGTTTTGTTTTTTTGAGACAGTCTCACTCTATTGCCTGGGCTAGAGTGCCATGGCATCAGCCTAGCTCACAGCAACCTCAAACTCCTGGGCTCAAGCAATCCTTCTACCTCAGCCTCCCGAGTAGCTGGGACTACAGGCATGTGCCACCATGCCCGGCTAATTTTTCTATATATATTTTAGTTGGCCAATTAATTTCTTTCTATTTTTAGTAGAGATGGGGGTCTCACTCTTGCTCAGGCTTGTTTCGAACTCCTGACCTTGAGCAATCTGCCCGCCTCGGCCTCCCAGAGTGCTAGGATTACAAGCTTGAGCCACTGTGCCTGGCCAAACCTTAATGATTAATACCAGAGCAGTTTATGAACTATTTAATAACATTTTTCCTACAATAGCTATATTTTATGACTTGCAGTTTTCTAAGAGATGGTTTACAAGCTCTGAGTTAGTTTAGCTCACTAGGTTGTAAATATTCTGTTTGTCTCCGTCTTGTCTAATAGAGGACAGCAGCCCCACCGCTAAGTGAGCACAGATGTGTGAAACAGCTTCCTCTCTCTGCAGGTCTCCTGCCTAAACCTGCAGCCTCCAGTGTTTCTTTGGAAGGGGAAACTGGCTGCCCTCTCAAAGAGGAACCATTTTAGTATTCCACTGTATAAGAAAGTAAAACCTGAAGCATAAACTAAGCACCTTCTTAGCAGTTTGGCTACTGTTCATGGCAACTAAATTTCCTACTTTTCCCGAGTTTATTTTAAGAACAGAGCTCTAACTCCACACTTCACTGGCCTTCCAAAGTCTCCCCGCACTGCCTTGCTGCTTCCTCTAATCTGTGTTTTCTGCCGACCACAGGAAGAACAGTCTGCCACCTCCAAATGTGAACGTCTTTGCTCTGCCATTTTCTTTCCCTGGAAGAAACAAGAAGTGCACTGCTTACCCAGCCCGACTTCTGTGATCCTGTAGAAATCTATTTTTAAAATATTACTGTGCATTTAAAGCAGCTCATGGATTTCTGATATCTTATTCTTCCTTTCCTGATTTTGTTCAATGTTCGTGGCATAGGTTTGTTGAAAGCTGCATATTAAAAATGTTTGGCAGTGTAGCTGGGCATCTTGGCATGCACCTCTAGTCTCAGCTACGTGAGAGGCTGAGGCAGGAGGATCGCTTGAGCCCAGGAATTTGAGGTTGTGAGCTATGGTGACACCTCTGCACTCTAGGCCAGGCAAGAGTGAGACCTTGTCTCCAAAAAAAAATTTGGCAATAGCAAAGACTTTTGGTTTTCACTTTTTTTTTTTTTTCTTTTTTCTAGGCAGTGGTCAATGGCCTGTTTCACTTCTTTTAAAAGAGACTTGAATATTTAAAAAGCGTTGTGTATTTTCTGATTATAGAGGTACTAACACATGCTTATTTTTAAAATGGCAATAAGAACATAAAAACAAAAGCGGAGGTCCCTTGTAATGCCAGTTGACAGACCTAAGTACTGTTAATGGTTTGGCAGAAAATCTTGCAGACTTTTTTCCCCTAGTTGGGCTCATTCTGTACATACTGTTCTGCAGCACGATTGTTTTTCTTTCATTTAATGTATCCTGCACATCACTCCATGTCAGTACACACAAATCTGAGCAGCGGTCCATGGCATGCATGTACCTGATGTGTCCCATCAGCCCCTTCACGTGGCTCTTCCGTTTGCTTTGCACGTGACATCTCCACGAACACCCTCGTCCTTACAGCTCTGAAAGCCTTCTGCTAACATCTCTGTAGGATGCATTTCTTGAAAGGGAATTCCTGGGACAAAAATAATACGTATTATCTTTAAATCGCCTTCATAAAAAGTCGTGATACTTAAATTTTCTATGACGGTGTAACTAAATTACCCTATCCCTTGAATATTCTAAAAATCCCATTCACTTTCCTTCGTGAGCCTTTTGTCCGTAATGTAATCTAGACTCTGGCGGTGTGGATTTATGAGGGGATTTTTATGACTGTTGATCTTTCTGTCTGGCCTTAAGACAAAGATCACCCTAGAGTTCATTTATCATAGCCAAATAATGCTTCTGTTCTAAAGTCATTTGTCATTTTGTCCCTTTCAGAGGACTTGCATCGTTGGTTTAACAGGAAGAAAACTTCTTTCAAGGAGATGTGTGGGGTGCCTGAGCCCCAAGAGGGTGGCTCCGAGGAGCACCTGCCCCTGAGCCAGTTCACCACGGTGGACCGAGAAGCCATATGGGCCGAGGTGGAGAAGGAGCCCGAGAAGGGCCCCCCGAGAGGCGAGCTGAGCGACGAGGACCTGCCCTACTACGTGGACCTTCCGGACAGGACGGCCCACAGCGGCCCGGACAGCAGTGAGCACACCGAGTCTGCGGACACAAGCTCCGGCCACACGGACAGCGAGAACACGTCCTCCTTCTCGTCCCCCTCGCACGACCCGCAGGAGCTGAGCAACGAGGAGAACTGCTGTGCACCCATTCCCCTGGGGGGCCGGGCGTACCCCAAGCGCTCGGCCTTGCTGGCGGCCTTCCAGTCAGACGGCTCCAAGTCCAGTGCCAAGTTGAGCCTGGCGCGGGCGGACTCAGACAAGACCCAGGCTTCAGAGTCGTTCTCCAGCGACGAGGAGGCCGACCTGGAGCTGCAGGCCCTCACCACGTCCCGGCTGCTGAAGCAGCGGCGGGAGAGGCAGGAGGCCATCGAGGCCTTGTTCAAGCACATCCTGCTCTACCTGCAGCCCTACGACTCCCGGCGGGTTCTCTACGCCTTCTCGGTGTTGGAGGCCGTGCTCAAAACTAACCCTAAGGAGTTCATCGAGGCCGTGTCCAAGACCAGCATGGACACCAGCTCCACCGCGCACCTCAATCTCATCTCCAACCTCCTTGCTCGCCACCAGGAGGCCCTCATCGGCCAGAGCTTCTACGGAAAGCTCCAGACCCAGGCCCCCAACGTGTGCCCGCACTCCCTGCTCCTCGAGCTCCTCACCTACCTGTGCCTGAGCTTCCTGCGCTCCTACTACCCTTGCTACTTGAAGGTCTCCCACCGGGACATACTCGGCAACCGGGACGTGCAGGTCAAAAGCGTCGAGGTTTTGATTCGGATTATGTCGCAGCTGGTCTCGGTGGCCAAGTCTTCAGAGGGGAAGAACATGGAGTTCATCCACAACCTGCTGCAGCGGTGCAAAGTCCAGGAGTTCGTCCTGCTCTCGCTGTCGGCGTCCATGTACACGAGCCAGAAGCGCTACGGGCTGGCCACCGCTGACCGCGGCAGGGCGCTGCCCGAGGACAGCATCTTTGAGGAGAGTCTCATCAACTTGGGTCAGGACCAGATCTGGAGCGAGCACCCTCTGCAGATCGAGCTGCTCAAGCTCCTGCAGGTGCTGATCGTCTTGGAGCACCACCTGGGGCGGGTCCACGAGGAGGCAGAAAACCAGCCGGACCTGACCCGGGAGTGGCAGAAGGCCCTGAACTTCCAGCAGGCCATCAGCGCCCTGCAGTACGTGCAGCCCCACCCCCTCACGTCCCAGGGCCTGCTGGTGTCCGCGGTGGTGAGGGGCCTGCAGCCCGCCTACGGCTACGGCATGCACCCCGCCTGGGTGAGCTTGGTCACGCATTCCCTGCCCTACTTTGGAAAGTCCCTGGGCTGGACAGTGACACCCTTCGTTGTCCAGATTTGCAAAAACCTGGACGACCTGGTCAAGCAGTATGAAAGCGAATCCGTGAAGCTCTCTGTCAGGTATGTTGAGCTCGTGGGGACATCTTTATCGCTGTAATGATAGTTTTTGTAATGAATGGCCATTTTGCCATGGATACCCATGAGAGGATGATTTCAACCTGATCTGAAGCCTATTTAGCATTGCCAAGGGAGGGGTAACAGGAACTAAATGTTCCAATTCTTTATTTTTAATTCTACACAGCTACTCAGGCTAACTCAGTGTTGTGGGGCAAGGTGATTACTTACCCCAAGAGATAAAAATGAAATAAAAATTATTCACAGAAATAAAAATTTCTGTGAATCACCTTCACAGAAATTCTAAAACATATTAAACCATCTTTACAAAATGACTATATTAAAGTAAAATAGTACAAATGTTATTATGAGGATGTTATTATGAGGCTGATGTTGTTATGAGGATATTTCTTTATGAGAGCCTAAGTTTACTTAAGATAGTGCTCTCTCTCGGGTTTCTATATTTATATGTAAAATTTAAAATCTTTATGGCTTCATCCTTAAAAATTCTCAAAACCGATTTCTTGTTTCTTCACCAAAGCACAACCTCCAAGAGGGAAAACATTTCTCCGGATTATCCACTTACTCTTCTGGAAGGTCTAACCACCATTAGTCATTTTTGTCTTTTGGAACAACCCAACCAAAACAAAAAGGTAAACTTTTTTTCCTGAGTTCCAGGAAATTTTCACATATTGTTTTGTCTTCATTGGGTTATGGCTGTTTCAAATAAGTAACATACATATGTAATGTATGTGAATAATGTGTGCACGTAAATGATGCAATTGTGTATGCAAATATGTAGGTGGAGATTATGCAAATATGTATGCAAATAAATGTAAGTGGTACAAATGCGTGTGCAGATGAATGCAAGTGATGCAAATGTGCATGCAAATGTACGTACAGAAATGATGCAAATGTGGCTTTGTTCTTGCTGGCTTTCCCTGTGGGCTCCTTCAGCCCTTTGCCTGCTGTTCCACCAGTAACCCGGTGGGATAAAATGTAAAGCCACTTGTTCGATTCTAGGCTTATAGTCATCTTTTTCCACATGTTTTTTACATGCTGTCATGGTGTTCTCGAAATCTGAGTTGGAAGACATTTTAGCCATTCGTTGTTCTTCCCTGTCTGGGATTAAATCTTAAGAGTACGTCTAATGCTTTGGCTGAACGATCGGAAAAGTTCGTAATTCAGAGCCTCAGACCTGCAGCTGTCTCTCTTTGAAAGAAAGCCATGGGTGAAATGTAGCACAGGGAAGCATATGGCTTCCAGACCACCATGTGTGTGTGCCTTGCTTAGAAGAGAGTCCAAGAGCCCAGACTTAATCCCACCAGCTCTGCAGCCCTCGTGGGAAGGGAGACTAAATTGCCACGGACACAGCTGAGTCTCAGATGTTCGTTTCCATTTTCAGACCACTGCCTTAGGTGATCCTACCAACCTGAGAAATGCCAGGAATGCCATTTTGGAAGAGCTGCCTCGAATCGTTAACACCATGGCCCTGCTCTGGAATGTTCTCAGGAAGGAGGAGACTCAAAAGAGACCCGTCGATCTCCTGGGCGCCACCAAGGCATCCTCTTCTGTTTACTTCAAAACCACGAAAGTGAGAAGCCTTTCTCTGTGGTTTTGTCATTTTGTCTTGCATTTCACCACCAAAAAAAAAAAGATATGTATAGGAATGCACGTAACTAATCAAACAGATGAAACCCAAGCTAGAGGTCGGAAGTAGAAATCTCCAGTTTGTTTATTATGAATAAGTTTCCTATACCTGGAACGGAGAAGCGTGAGCAGTTTCAGCTTATTTTCTTATGTGTTTCCTTTGACTTTATTTTTTTTAGTCAGAAATAGTCTGTGGAGGTTTGAGGCAGGGGCACCTCCGTCCTCACCTAAGTCTCTGAAGCATTTCCTTTAAGACAGCGCCTCTGTGTGTTCTGCTTTTTTTAGTGGCCTTCGAAACGGGCCACTGGGGTGGATTCAGGGAGCCACCCACAACCCATAGCATCTATAGTTTCCTCTCCCTCAGTTTTCAGTCTCTGCCTTGGAAGCCTCTAGGCACGTGACTTGCTCTCTGATCCTCAGGGTTCCCACATGTGGTGGCTCAGAATTACCTGCCACACCTGACGTTAGCCGAGTGAGTGCCCAGGTGCCAGGTGTGGCCTCAGGGCTTGCTTAGGTGCTGTGGCTGGTAGCCTTGCCACCCTGCATTCAGACACTACGACGCACAGGTGCCCTCGGTTGGTTCCCAGGGTGCCCTGGAAGGGGATTTTGCTATGTTTTGAGCTGCTAAAAGAACCTGCTCTAAAAAAGGTTCGAAAACCTTTTATTGCTGAGTGAGGAATAAAAGGTTTCCTGAACTTTTTTAGAATACGTTCCCATAGCACTCGGCCTCTCAGCCTTGGTTTTCTCACCTATAGAAGGAGGCTGTCGCTAGTATCCGACATCATGGGCGGATGGAGGGATTAATTGCAATAATGGCTAATGCTTATTGAGCACGTAACTCCTGGCCCTCCCTCAAGGACCCAGGGACCCCGCAGTGGTGTCTCAAGAGCAGAAACCAGGGCAGAATGGGGGGGGACAGCTCCATGCCAGGCTGAGCTGCATCTAACGTGAAGTGAACACAGGCAGGGAGGACACGGAAGTGCTCAGTGAACGTGTTCATGCAAGACAGGCCCTCTCGCTAAGCCAGCGGGCAAGACAGATGGAGTCCCCACCCTCCCGCCAGAGACAGACGTTAACTGGCAGTGGAACCGTGAAGCTGAGAAGTGCTTCAGAGGCATGCAGGCTGTGAGCCGGGCCCTGGCCGGTCTGGAAGGTGGGGAAGGGGCATTCCTGAGGCAGAGTGGCTGAGCAGGGCCCCAGGGTGAGGCGTTTAACGAGAGTAGGGTGTTTCAGGCTGGGAGAGCTGCAGGACTCACAGAGCAAGGAACGTGGCAGGAAGTGAGAAAATCCATGAACAGCGAAAGGAAGGGTAGTGAGTGACGTCTAGGGCCGTGCTACAGGTTTATTTTAAATTGACTAAATAATAAAATTAGGTGTGCGGTACTTATTTCTGCAAATTGAGAAACAGCTTTCCTAATGCACGTGAGCCCCTCCTCGGCCGCTGGGGACAGGCCCGGGCCGTGGGCTTCCCGATGCACGTAGCGCTCACTCAGCCTCATGGCTTCGCAGGGCTGCCTGGCCTCTGCAAGGCATCAAGCCCCAGCCCTTCCACACTGCACAGGGTGGTATTTGTCTCTTCCCTAGAAGCTCCTGATCAGCTCAGCTGCTGCTGATGTCTCTGCACCGTAGCCGCTCACGGCACCTTCTCCCTGGTGTGGCATGCCGCCTCGCACGTCCAGCCCCTTCAAGGAGGGGGTCCAACTTCTTCTCTGGGCATCCATCCGGCAGTGAAGCACCTCGGCGGGGTGTGGGGCTGCTAACACGACAGGGTGCCTGCTCGGTATTTATGGTGGTGCTTAAATATTTATTACACAGTAGCCCTGATATTACTCTGCAGTAACTTTTTTTTTTTCCTATTTTCTAGACCTTAAGACAAAAAATTTTAGACTTCTTAAACCCCTTGACAGCCCATCTTGGGGTGCAGTTAACAGCGGCTGTAGCGGCGGTATGGAGCAAAAAGAAAGCTCAGCGTCACAGCAAGATGAAGGTAGAGTTAAAAAGTTACAGGAGTGTTTAGACTTCCTGACAAAGACATACCAAAGAGTCCTGTGGAACAAAGGTGACCTTGGAGACCGACATGGGAAACTATTGAATTAGTTTCACTATTTTTATTTTATTTTCAGACAGGGTCTTACTGTGTCACCTGGGCTAGAGTACAGTGGCATCATTATAGCTCACTGAGACCTCAAACTCCTGACCTCAAGCAATCCTCCTGTCTCAGCCTCCCAGTTAGCTAGGACTACAGGCACACTGAACAGGCCTGGCTAATTTTTCTGTGTATAAATATATATATATATGTGTGTGTGTGTATACATATATGTGTATGTGTGTATATACATATGTGTGTGTATATGTGGATATATATATATATATATATATATGTATATATATATATAAGAGATGGGGTCTTGCTATATTGCCCAGGCTGGTCTCAAACTCCTGGCCTCAAGTGATCTCCCACCTTAGCCTCCCAACGTGCTAGGATTACAGGTTGCCCATTCTTTATCCACTGACCAAGCCCCATTCTCCAGGGCTTGGTATACCTGTTTGGACCAAACCATCACATTCTTCTTCCTTTGTTCGCCCCATACATCCTCCTCGAGATTCCTACCTGCTTCCTCCCTCAGAGGGGCCTTACCTCGGGTGGTTGGTGCCCCAGGCTATCCTCCTTAGCAAGTGGGGCTCCTTCCCTGCTGGTTGGTTTTCTCCAAAGTGCCTGTGACTGCATTATGCAGACTTCTGTCACCAAAAATAAGGCTCCTATACGGAGCCTTTCCTGCCAAATCCTGCTAATGTGAACCTGATTTATCTGTTTTTCTTCCTGTCCTCATATTTTTGGTTCTATCTTTTGGTGCCAGCCTGTTTCCTGCAATTGAAGTATATCTGTTTCTAAGACACTTTCTAAACTGAAACGTACCAACGTTGCCACCCCATCATCAACGGCACCTTTTATTCCTAATTTGTTTCTGATACTGAATACGAATTCCCATGAATGGAGTCCTCTACCCAGTTCAGTGGAGGAAATACTTGTGTAAAATATTAAAACAAACTTCCTTCTCCAGCGACAACTATTACAGAATGCATTTTGTGCATCACTCTTGTTTTTATTTTCTTACCATGAGCCTTCAAGGAACTTTTTTTCTCGGCAGATCGTCCCGGTGGCAAGCGTGTCCCAGCTGACCCTTGTGGACCTGGTCTGTGCGCTCAGCACCGTGCAGACAGACACGCTGCTGCACCTGGTGAAAGAGGTGGTGAAGAGGCCACCGCAAATCAAAGGGGACGAGGTGAGGAGCCTGGGAATCTGCACACCAATGGGTGGCATTCTCTGTGGCTTACAAGGCGTGTTTGGGAGGGAAACGTAGGCTGTGTTAATAAGAGCCAGTAGGAGTTCTTGGGGTCATAGAATGACAGTGCTGTTACCGTGCTTTGGGGGAGACCCTATTAGGCTTGGGTGCTCCTTTGTTTAAGCGCTGTGGCAACTGCTTGAGGTCAGAGACCATCTCTCGCCCTTGTCCCCACTGCGGAGCACATTGCCTGGTACGTGGCTTTCACCTTCTGTGGGCCAAGTGGAATAAAATCTTTAGAAAGAGGAGATGGCACCTGCCTCAAGGAACTTGCAGCCTAAAAGGTGTCAACGGTAAACAAGCCTGGCTGTAATAGAAAGTGGCGAAGACAGATGTGACCGGGTAACTACTGCCATAAGCTCAGTTGGATTTGTGCAGAGATGGCAAGTGGGGGGAGAGTGGGGGGTAGGGAGGGACGGAGCAGGGCCTCAGCGGGAGTCAGGGGGAGTGGAAACCACAGAAAAGCAGGAAGAGGGTTGGCCAGTATTTCGGTACATGGGGTTGGGCTGTCTGGGCCATCTGGGTCTGCTCATGGGGCTTGAGGATTAGGCTCCTGCCCCTCCCCCCCCAGAGGCGGGGGGGCTGAGGCCATCTCTTTCTGGATGCCTGTGTTTCCTGTGTGTCAAAGGGAGGCTCCCAGGTCCTTGAGAAAGACATTCCTGGGTCGTGGGAGTCACATACACATTGCAAAGCAACAGAGGGAGTTTTATCGTTGTAAGCCTTATCTTTTTTTTTTTTTTTTTTAAACAAATGCTCTTAGAAGGGGAGACTGGGGCCTATCAACAGGTGTTGGCAGGAGCAGTAAATTCCTTTGGCGACCTTGGGCTTCCTCCAGCAGGCACTCTAAGGGGACTGGTGTCCTCATGCGTGGACACAGCCTTTTCTGGTAGATGCCATTTGCTCGGGCCCCTTTGTGTGGGGGTTGGACAAAGTCATTTGTGTTTGCTGAAGGGTTAAAGCGCACACACACACACACACACACACAAAGTCATTTGTGCGGAAGTTGCAGTCCTCCCGGGCTAAGGTCAGTGCCTTATCAAGAAGAGGCCCAGAGGAGCCTGACTGTAGCTGGGTCAAGGAGAGAATCTTTGTCAAGGACAAGTTTAAATTTGAGTAAGTACAAAATAAATGTCAGAGGACATAACTCATTCCAGACGCTCTGAGAAAGAAGAGATTTTATCTGGCTGCAGTGAAACAGGAGGCTTCAGGGGGATGGCATCAAACCGAGAAGCTCCTCCTGGGTTTTCTGCTCATTTCTGTGTAGTGGGCGAGGGGGCCTTTCTCAACTATACACGATGGATTAGAAACAGGACAGACTGCGTGGTTTAATATTTTTAGGCCCCTAGTAGGTTTTTGTTTTTACCAAAGCAGACCTCATTGAAAGTGTAGGAACTGTTTTGCTCTTAATTCGTTTAATAGACACCAGGGATTTATTTCAACCCTGACATAATTGCCTTTCATCAGATAATTTAAAAATATACGGTTAGTAAAAATGTAAGAATAGTTACGCTGGGGCTTGGCACCTCACACCTGTAATCCTAGCACTCTGGGAGGCCGAGGCGGGAGGATTGCTTGAAGTAGGAAGTTCAAGACCAGCCTGAGCAAGAGCGAGACCCCGTCTCTACTAAAAATAGAAAAATTAGCCGGGCGTCATGGTATGCACCTGTAGTCCCAGCTACTCGGGAGGCCGAGGCAGGAGGATGGCTTGAGCCCAAGAGTTTGAGGTTGCTGTGAGCTATGATGACACCACTGCACTCTACCTGGGGTGACAGAATGAGACTCTGTCTCAAAAAAAAAAAAGGAATAATCTGAGTGAAAATTAGTGGAATGGAAATAGGGATTATTAAATATAGTTTTACTTGAACAGATATTTGCACACCAGTGTTCATAGCAGCATTATTTACAATAGCCAAAAGGTAGAGACAATCCAAGTATACGTCAGTGGCTGTATGGCTAACAAAATGAGATGCATACATGCAGCCCGATAGTACTCATCCTTAAAAAGGAGGAAATTCTGACGCATGAATGAACCATGGGTCATCACGTTGAATGAAGCAAACCAGTCACAAAAGGACTAGTACTGTTCTGTGTGTTGAAAGAACAACTCAGACTTTTTTCATATTCTCTCAGTCAACAACACAACAGTCAACACGGAAGACTTCTGTTACCCCAAAATATGTGGGGATGCCTCCCCACCAGGAAGCAAACAATCAGTTCTGCAGGAGACACCAGAGGAGTGTTCATCAGTTCAGCTCCCACAGGACCAGACAGTGTCAGCTCCCGCAGGTGGAGGGCTCAGTCCCAAAGAGCATCCCCCACCCCCCAGACACCAGTCACAAATTAGAGCCTCCGGAACTTCTGACCAGCCAGCTTCATGTTGGGGTCCCACAACCCCCGTTTGGGTATGGTAAATTTGCTGGAGCGGCTCACGGAATGCAGGGAAACACTTGCATGTATCAGATTTTCTTTTTATTTATTTTTTTATTTTTTTTTTTTATTTTTGAGACAGAGTGTCACTTTGTTGCCCAGGCTAGAGTGAGTGCCGTGCCGTCAGCCTAGCTCACAGCAACCTCAAACTCCTGGGCTCGAGTGATCCTCCTGCCTCAGCCTCCCGAGTAGCTGGGACTACAGGCATGGGCCACCATACCCAGCTAATTTTTTCTATATATATTAGTTGGCCAATTAATTTCTTTCTATTTTTAGTAGAGACGGGGTCTTGCTCTTGCTCAGTCTGGTTTCGAACTCCTGACCTTGAGCGATCCGCCCGCCTCGGCCTCCCAGAGTGCTAGGATTACAGACGTGAGCCACCGCGCCCGGCCTGTATCAGTTTATTATAAAGGATATTACTAAGGATACAGATAAAGAGAAACACAGGACGAGGTATGAGGGAAGGGGCGTGGAGCTTCCATGCCCTCCCTGGTTCGCCACCTTCCAGGAGCCTCTGATACCTGGACACTTCCCAAGCCCTGTCCCCTAGGGCCTTTTATGGAGACTTGGTTGGATAAGCACGATTGAAGCATGGACAACCGCATCAAAATGGGATTGGACAGAACGTGTGCACTCTGATGCTAATAGACTGAGTGGGGAAACCAGCAAGGCCTGTCTGTTCAGATTCTCTGGCCTCTCTAAGCAACATCCCTTTCTTTGGGTTATGGGGCAGCACCCCCTGGAATGAGGGTCTTATGACCCACAATCAGATTAGAATCCTAAATTGGGCAGATGAAAGGAGGGCAGGAAAAGGTCAGAGAGAGTGTGATTCTGTTTCCTGAGGCCTAAAGCACCCCGGCATTATCACAAAAGACTGTCTAGGGGAGTTCTGAACCAGTTACCATGGACAAAAACCAATATATATGTATCATATCACAACTGTGTAATTCCATCTGTATGAGGGACTAGAGTAATCAGGATCATAGAGACAGAGAGTAGAATGGTGGTTACCAGGGCTGGGGGGAAGGGGAATGGGGAGTTAGTGTTTAATGGGTGCAGACTTTCAGTTTGGGCTATTGAGAAGGTTTGGAGGTGGGTGGTGGTCAGGGTTGTATAAGAGTGTGGGTACACTGAATGCCATTGAGCTGTATGCTTGAAAATGATTAAAATGACAAATTTTATGTATGTCAATAAATAGTTGTTATGACATGAAAAAGTTTTAGATTTTAAGGGCATCTCACTGGGGATGGTGAGCAAAAGCTGAACTTTGGAGTCAGAATTTTTTTTAAGCCATTTTTTTTTTTTACCCCATAGTGGGAAAACTGACGACAGAATCTCTTTAGCAATTTTTATAGATGTGCTTGCCTTGGAGTAGAACACCCCGCTTGGTGCTCCTGCCCCATTTTGCAACTGCTCTCAAAAGGGCCTCGCACCTGGCTCGGGGTGGCCGTCTTCCAAAGCATCCAGGCCCTGAGGGCTCCACCCTGTCCCTTGTCCTCAGGGCACTGATCCTGTCATTCCACTGTTTATTGTAAACTTGAGAGTCAGGAATCCTAAATAGTGAAAACACAGTTCCTGTCCTCAGTCCACCTATATTCTAGGTTGGAAAAGTGGTAGAAAGAGAAGAGAAGCCATCCTAAAAATTAGCACTGCAAGGCCAGGTTATGGAGCCAGCTAACTGCCTAAGGAATGGATGAGAAAGGACATTTAGGACTTAACCTCATTTGTCGTTTGTAAGGGGTCTTTTGCCCTCAGGCCTCCCAAGAACATGTGGTTGTCCTGTTGCCTTTCACCCTTGTGCATAAATATTACAGTCGCTGGGGCCTGGGAGGGAGGAGCAGGGGTTGGGGTCACTGTGGGGCAGTCAGACTCTCAGCCAGTTTGTGTTTATGGTGCTGAGCAGGTCTCAGGTGCCAGGAAATGGCTCACCATGCAGTGGTCCCTGCCTGCTGCCAGCTTTGCCTCCAAGGAAGCTTAGGAGAGCTGTCTTCTCGCAGCGGCTTTTACAAACAGCAGGCGCTTTTATTGTTTTTTATTTTAGAGATGGGGTCTCACTCTTGCTCAGGCAGGTCTTGAACTCCTGACCTCAAGGGATCCTCCTGCCTCTGCCTCCCAGAGTGCTAGGATGACAGGCGTGAGCCACCACGCCTGGCCTGCTTTTAGATTTTGTTTCTTTGCATTACTTGAATTTCTACAAATACCCCACAATTTCTAGTCTTTCCGGGGCTAAGAAGGAACTAGATCTCATCTGGCTGGCTGTTTTTTGGCAGTTCAAATAACAAAGTGACGTTTTGTGGTTAGTTGAGTGAATTAGCTCCGCTACTACAAAGAGCTTTTTACAGGCAAGGAGGGGAAAAAATATATGTTTTAGAACCAGTTTCTGAGTAGTTCCAGCCCCATGGGATTTAGGGAAGTTGCCTAGGCTGGGTTTGAAGGAATCTCTTAAACTAAGAATTAGATTTTTATTTGTCTCTTGTCTCTAGGTAATCACATGTGTTCGTTAGAGTCAACATCGGCCGCCAACTTTCTGTTTGGGGAAGTTCGGTTATGAAGCCAAATTTTTCCTGAGTGCTTGTTAATAGCCTGGAATGGGCAGTAGCTAAACAGAACAGGAATCACCTCATGGGATACATTTATTTTCATCATACGTGAGGGATACTATCATGTCTTTTGTTACAGCTAGAAGATTCCTTGGCTGAAACCCTTTGCTGTAACCTTTATTAGGATATAGATCTGTTTCATTTCGTATTTGAATTCCTTTTTTGCCTGCCTTCCTACCAACTTGGAGTAATTGATTTTTGCTTTAATTTTCAGAAATCACCCCTAGTGGATATTCCTGTGTTGCAGTTTTGCTATGCTTTCATCCAAAGGTAATACAGCCCCTTGCAAACCTTCCTAAATTACAGATGCTATTGCAGTGACTGTGAGTAACAACCAAGGTTTTATTTCTTGACTGTACGTGGGGAAATTGAGGCAGGCCCATGAGGAGATTAGCTATTTCTCCCCTCGGAGCCAAGTCTCTTAGATAGGGGTTGCCACAGAGGATAAGAAAATTGGTAGGAAATAGAATAAAAGAATATATAGAGACTAAGGTATAGTTTATAGTTTTATATAAAAAGATTAGAATAATTACAGCAGAGTATTTCAGAGACTGGCGTATCCCTGTGAACCTCTAGCCATATGGTTAGATTCACACAGGTTTTAAAAATCACAGATATCAATTACCAATTGTCAAGGTAACACATTTATATATCAGGGAATGAAGTCATTAGGGGAGACAGGTTAGTGGGTTGGGGTCAAAAGTCCTCTCAAAGGGCTTTTAATCTATCTAGGTGAACAAACAGGTATAAAGTCTTTTAGGGACTAACTTTTAAGTTCTAAGAGGTAGTTATCAATTAACAAATGTATAACAAAAGAGGTATAGTGACTCTATATTTCTTTGATTAGTTATTGTGGACTTAAAGGTAGACAGGAGAGAGCAGGAAACCCATCTCTATAAAACAGGTTGTTTATAACCACTGGGACACATCTCTGGGCAAAGGGCACTCATTGTCTCTGGCTCCCATCCTGTGGGCCATATTTGCCT
Source organism: Mirza zaza (assembly GCA_008750895.1). Lineage (NCBI taxonomy): Eukaryota > Metazoa > Chordata > Mammalia > Primates > Cheirogaleidae > Mirza > Mirza zaza. The sequence continues at coordinate 39,808 of VSMD01008231.1, read as the reverse complement.
TGCCTTGTCTTTCAAGACATAGAGAAGCTCACAGATTTTGAGATATACTGGAAGCCTTCCTGGAAAACATCCCTACCGGAGATTTGAGAGCTCTCCCATAATAGCAGCCTCTAATAAGTGAACCATTGAGTTCATATATTCCTTCAGGGCAAAACCCTGCAAACTCCTGTTTCTGTCTTTAACATAATAATATAGGGTGATACAATAAAATAATGGTCTTATGAGCTACATCTCAGTAATTCCTCAATCATATTTTCCCAACAACTGTAGGAGAGCCTAGGTTCAGAAAATCTCTTAAAGTTGTCTTAATTTCTTCCCAAGCCATGGAAATGCCCTGATGATCTTTACTTTTCCTTCCCCAGAGAGCTAATCTGACATTTTGAAGTCTATGTGCTGTATGTTGAACACTCCGTGTCAGCAAAGCTTTACGTGAGGACTATTAAATTTTAAAAGATTCAGGTTTGCATTAAAACCCCACAAATAGGGAAGTGTTAAAGAGCTCTTTGAGGAAAAGGAGAAATGATTATTTTTGGTGACAGGGCCTCCCGTGGGTGGCTTCTGCTTTGGTTGGCTGAGCTCACTGTCTTTGTTAAGCAGCCTTATCAATGGGAGGTCTGAAAGGGGATTCCCTAGGTTTTTCTCCGTCATTGACAATGTCACTTTATGGGTGGTGCCTTTTTCAGATCTTACAACGGCCACACCCCAGGTGCACCTTCCAGACCCCTCCTCTGTGCGGGACCCTCTCTGTTGCAATCAATGAGGGTGAAGGGGGTATAGACCACTTCTCCAGGAAGCCTCAATGTCCTCACATACCCGTCAGGAGTTTGACAGTAAATAATCCTGACACCCAGATATGGTCTCCGTGGTTCACACAGTTAGCGTGCCATAGTTATTCCCACTCAGCACGTCCTGAAATTGCAGGAAGGTAAATTGAGGGTCATCATCCCGGGAGTCTCTGGGTGTAGGGTTAAATTCAGGCCAGCTGTTACCCCTTCACCCACAAACATCGCTGTAGCCGTTTCCTTGGGGAGTTATAGATGAGCCGGCCACTTCCCTGGTCATGGCAGCGAATGTGCATTATTGTGCTATCGAACGTACATGGTAGCGGCCTAAGTGGTAACCGAGCTTTCCTGGATGCTACAGGTGAGATTTTTATCATCCTCTTGCAGAAGAGGCGCTGCCAACCACACAGCAGGTGGTAGGTTGGAGAACCAGGGCTTGGACCTGTGCCTCGCTGCCTCACTTGGTAGCAGTAATCTCGGAGTCCTTGCTCCCTGTGAGGCTTGCGTGAGAGCTACTGTGGGCAGAGGCAGTTTCCTGATGGGTGAGCCCTGCCTTGATGCTTTGCCACCTTCCGACAGGTGTCGCTTAGTTACCAGCCACGTTGGGGAAGTGGAACATTATCGTTAGAAAGGACTCAGAGATCAAGGTTGATCATCTAGCTTAAGGCTTCTTTTACACACAAGTGGACCTGAAGTATCTCATGTGTCAGCAGCAGGATTTTAGGTCCCCAAACTGGAAGTGCTCATCGGAATATCAAAATTTAGCTTGTGTGTATTATAATAAAAAAAGAAGGCTGGGCGCGGTGGCTCACGCCTATAATCCTAGCACTCTGGGAGGCTGAGGGAGGCGGATTGCTCAAGGTCAGGAGTTTGAAACCAGCCTGAGCAAGAGCGAGACCCCGTCTCTACTATAAATAGAAAGAAATTAATTGGCCGACTAATATATATAGAAAAAATTAGCTGAGCATGGTGGTGCATGCCTATAGTCCCATCTATTTGGGAGGCTGAGGCAGTAGGATTGCTTGAGCCCAGGAGTTTGAGGTTGCTGTGAGCTAGGCTGATGCCACGGCACTCACTCTAGCTTGGGCGACAAAGGGAGACTCTGTCTCAAAAAAAAAAAAGAAGAAGAAGAAGAAATAGGTCAGTCAGGTATGCTGTTTCCCCTCTGCTCTCCAACTGCCAGGATCTCAAATGTGCTTATAAACAAATGTTGCAGGCCGGGTGCGGTGGCTCACGCCTATAATCCTAGCACTTTGGGAGGCTGAGGCGGGAGGATTGCTTGAGCTCAGGAGTTCGAGACCAGCCTGAGCAAGAGTGAGACCCCATCTCTGCTAAAAATAGAAAAATTAGCTGGGCATCGTGGAGCACACCTCCCAGCTACTTGGGAGGCTGAGGCAGGAGGATCACTTGAGTTTGAGGTTGCTGTGAGCTAGGCTGACGCCACGGCACTCTAACAGAGGCAACAGAGTGGGGCTCTGTCTCAAAACAAACAAACAAAAACCCACAAATGTTGTATTTTGATGTGTTCAACAATACATGGTTAGGTATTTTTTTCCTTTTCTTTTTTTTTTAAAATAGGCTCCCAGTAGCAGCCTTGCAAGAGAACTTTCCTTCCTTGTTGGGAGTATTGAAGGAATCTGTACAGTTGAATCTGGCTCCACCTGGATATTTTCTGCTTCTCAGGTAACATATCCCTGCATTGACAGTGACGTAGTGTTTTCTATTAGAACATATTTTATTTCTGCGGCATTTTCAACCTGAAGCTGATTGTCTCTCAACAGCATGCTGAATGACTTCGTAACAAGAACTCCCAACCTGGAAAGCAAGAAGGATCAAAAAGATCTGCAGGTCGGTATGGGAAAGAGTTCAGCAAAATGTTATTGTCCCAACAGTGTCATCCACCTTAGGGGATATCAGGTGGCAGATAGAGAAGAGACGCTGGGCAGGATCCGAGCTTAGCTTGCATTTGTTCTCAAGTCTCACTTCCGCCACTGCTGTCCCTAGGGGGGGTTCAGATGCCCAGGCCATGTTTTCTGGTGCAGGTTCTGTTGTGATGCTTGAGCAGCCCATCTGGGATTTCCAAGTGCCCCCCGCCCACTGTATGCGGATGTGCATGACGCTCACTCAGAAGCATAATTAGAATAAGAAATCTATCTCTGTACACGGATTTCTTGCCTTAAACCCTTTCTTTTCCCCAGCTATAAAAGCAATACGTAATCATAGGAAATTTTGAAAATACTGAACAATGAAAATAGAACTCACCTATAGGAAGAGGAAAAACTTCTCCTTAGAGTAGAACACCAGCTAATAAATATAGAAGTCGTGATGGAGCTAGACAAGTCAGTTTTATAATGGTTAGAGACAATTGATTGAGTCAGTGGCTTTTGTGTCAGTTTTTTTCCTATATACTGAGTGATTTTATGTCAACTTTATAGCCTTGGTGGTATTACTGCTGTTACAATCCCTGGCACTTGTAAAAGGCATATCTGGAAACAGCCTCAGTTCCCTAATTCTGAACCGTGATGTTTAATAATACTGTATAAAGCATAGTAAGGTATAATTAGAAAATTCAAGTTCCTCCTTTGGCCTTGACTGGTGGACAGAGAAGAAAGCGTCGTGACAGTGCAGGTGCTACACTTGCAGGTGCTCAGGTAGCTCTGACCCCCCAAACCTGCCTGGCAAGCTTCCCCATTTCATGGCCTGTTACCCAGGGCAGGCCCCGCCCTCTTCAGTCCCTCTGGGTTGGGCTTTGGCCACAGGCATTCATTCAGCTGTTACAGCTGGCACACCTTGCTCTGCTCCTTTTGGTTAGAGGGGCTAGGGCCACCTGCTTCTGTCTTGTGACCGCCAGCCTTCCCTGCACTACCTCCTTCCTGCTGTTGTGAGCTACACCCTCTACTTCCTCCCCATTGAGGATACAGAAAAAAAAAACCACAGTGTGTTTTTCGTCCTGTATTCTCATAACACCGAATACTTCTGTGACCTCTGGTAACCAAGTGTGTGGGGATTTCTCCCCACTAGCAACCAAGCAAGCAGGTCTGCAGCAGACACCAGCTGCGTGTCCTCCAGCTCAACTCAGCTCTCACGGCATCTGCCTACATCGCCCTAGATCTCACAGGTTGAGGGCTCAGTCCTACACTTCCAATGCTAATTGCGTGCTTCTGACCAACTGGCTGTAGGTCGGGGATCCCATGACCCCCTCCTCATATTGAATTAACTTGCTAGATTGGTCCACAGAACTCAGGGAAACACTTACGTTTACCGGTTTATTCTAAAGGACGTTAGAGGATACAGACGAAGACGTGCGTAGGGCGAGGCAGGTGGGACGGGGTGCGGAGCTTCCGTGCCCTTCCCGGGTGTGCCAACCTCCAGGAACCTTCATATGTCTGGCTACCCAGAAGCTCATCCAAACCCCGTCCTTTGGGTTTTTGTTCAAGTTTCATTATGTCAGCTTAATGGATGGAATCACTGGCCATTGGTGGTCAGCTTAGCCCCTTGCCCCTTCCCAGAGGAGGTGGGTGGGCTGGAAGTCGCAGCCCTCTGATCCTGCATTGGTCTTTCAGGTGACCGGCCAGTCCTGCAACTACCTAAGGCCCCCAGCCACCAGGCATCTCTATAGCACACAGAAAGATGCTTATCACCTTGGAGAATCCAAAGTGTTTAGTAACATGCCAGAAAATTGGGAGAAAGACCAAACATTTGCTTTACAGTTTCACACCCATCCCCTCCGTGCACTGGGCCCTTACAGGGACTCCTCTGAGCCCTCAGCCCCTTTCCTGATCTTTCTTTCTCCCCTTCACGCCACACCCAGCCTCGGTTTACTAGCCTGCTGATCCCCTCAGGTGCAGCTCCCTGTCTCCTGCCCACTCAGCAGGCAGGTGGCTGAACGCAGTTGCTGAACTTAGGAACCTCGTGTGATCATTGAGGTCGGGATTGTTAAATTCTCAGACGTGGAGGATTCCAGCTCCTCTTAGTGAATGACTGTTGGTGACACTGCCTGAGAACCTGCTCAGGGTTTCTGCCTCTTCATCCAGCCACTGACCCATTCCCCGCTTATCACACTCCTGGTGGTAGCTGACTCCTCCTTCACCCCATCTTCCCATTAACTTACTTAACCTTATTTCTTTTTTTTTTTTTTTTTGACAGAGTCTTACTCTTATTGCCCAGGCTAGAGTGCTGTGGCTTCAGCCTAGCTCACAGCAACCTCAAACTCCTGGGCTCAAGCAATCCTTCTGCCTCAGCCTCCTGAGTAGCTGGAACTACAGGCATACGCCACCATGCCTGGCTAATTTTTTCTATATATATTTTTAGTTGGTCAATTAATTTCTTTCTGTTTTTAGTAGAGACGGGGTCTCGCTCTTACTCAGGCTGGTCTTGAGCTCCTGAGCTCAAACGATCCACCTGCCTCAGCCTCCCAGAGTGCTAGGATTACAGGCGTGAGCCACAGTGCTCGGCCAGTTTCTTGTTATATTATTAAAAGATGCATTTCTGGCAAGAACCCATGATCCTAGAAAAACCAGAAAGCTAATCTGTTAAATACAGTGTGTGGCCTTGTTGTCGGAGCACTGCTACGACTTCTGATTTCTGTATATTAATATTTTACCTGCATTGGCCAGTGCAGTAGCCAATAGCCAAGTGTGGCTGAGCTAAAATGAATGTGTTAAAGGTGTAAAATGCACATTGGATTTCAGAGACTTAGCACAAATCAAAAAAGAATGCCAAGTCTCATTCATAGTTGTTATATTGATTACATGTTGATGATACCTTGGATATACTGGATTAAATAAGACATATCGTTAAAATTAATTTAACCTGTTTCTTTTTACATTTTAATGTGACTCCTAAAATGCTTAATATTACATATATCGCTCACAGTTGTGGCCTGCGTTCTATTTCTATTGGGTGGTGCTGTTTTGGGCACTTAAAATTCTTTTCCTTTACTAACTTCCTTTACTCTTTCTTCTGACTGCTCTCAGGAAGTCACCCAGAAAATCCTAGAAGCCGTGGGAAACATTGCTGGCTCTTCCTTGGAACAAACCAGCTGGCTGAGCAGAAACCTGGAAGTGAAGGCCCAGCCTCAAGCCTCTCTGGAAGAATCTGATGCTGAGGAAGATCTCTACAGTGGGTATACAACAGTTAGGATACGACGCTCATGGTTGGCAAGTGGGTCTGGTGTTTCCTTAAGGAAGATTTTTTTTTTTTTTTTTGGAGACAAAGTCTTACTCTGTCATCCCAGGTAGAGTGCAGTGGCGTTATCATAGCTCACTGCAACCTCAAACTCCTGAGCTCAAGTGATCCTCCCTCCTTTTTCTCCCAGAGTGCTAGGATTACAGGCGTGAGCCACCAGGGCTGGCCAAGAAAGATCTAATATATTCTCACCACAAAAAAAGGGAAAAAAGTATGTGAGAGGATGCATATGTTAATTAACTTGCTCGTAATGATTATTTCACAATGTGTGCGTACATGAAGGCATCAAGTTGTAACCTTAAATTTATACAGTTTTTATTTGTCAGTTACACCTCAATAAAGCTTAGGGGTGGGGCGTAGATATTGGAAAGTTAAAAGAAAAAGTTTTAGGCATAAGAAAAAGCAAACTGCCTTGTTAGGTCTCTTGTTAATTCACCCGAGCTCCTCCTCTGTATTCCTAGCCAAATGACTAAGCTGTCTGTTTTTACTTCTTACAACATAAATTGTGTGCATAGTAAACAATAGGATTCCACAGATAGTATCACAGGTGACATGTGCCACTATGCTATACCTTACCGAGCCTAGACAGAGGCCCAAAAGTGACTTCCCAAGGGAATTTACATGGAGTTGGTGATAGAAATCTTTGTGGGATAAAGACGATAAGAATGTTTGTTTTTCTTTTTGCAGAACTGTGGAAAGAAAGCTTAGTGACTCAGCAAACTATTGTCAGACGTTTTATGCTGTGTATTTCATTTCTTTTTTTGTGAGACAGAGTCTCACTCTGTTCCCCGGGCTAGAGTGCCGTGGCATCAGCTTAACTCACAGCAACCTCAAACTCCTGGGCTCAGGCGATCCTCATGCCTCAGCCTCCTGATAGCTGGGACTACAGACGTGCGCCACTGTGCCCGGCTAATTTTTTGTATATATATTTTTAATTGGTCAATTAATTTCTTTCTATTTATAGTAGAGACGGGGTCTCGCTCTTGCTCAGGCTAACCTTGAGCTATCCGCCTGCCTCGGCCTCCCAGAGTGCTAGGATTACAGGCTGTGTATTTCATTTCTGATGAATGCACCCTTGCCTGTCACTGATCCCAGCCCATTACCTGGGACGTCAAGATTCTATAAAGGAGGCTGCGTAGACTAGGCACACTCCAGCCTTATTGTGTCATAGCTTCATAGGATGGTGGTCAGGAGACTCAGAGAAGTTTGATCAGTTTAGTCGGCGGGCCAGGAATCAGCACAGGACCCTAGAGAAGTCTGAATTAAGTAGACAGTGTAGACTGTCACTTGCCAGGCCCTGAATCTATCAATCAGGCCGATCTTAGGTTGTTATAACCACTGCAGTAAGGGAGAAATTGATGGTGTCACAGTAGTATCTCTAAGGGGACAGAAGTCAGGGGAGGATACTTACAGAGTTTGGGGCCCTTGGCCGAGTTGTTTTATAGCCGATCTTTCAAGCCGATCTTGGGAGCTGATTGGGACTGTACAGTTAATGACAAATACTTTGGCTTGGTGGGCAGGGCAGGAGGTGAGGGTCTAGAGTGAATCTTGATGGGCAAGCTGCTAGTTTTGATAAGTAAGCTGTTTTAGTTGGTGAACAGTTTTTGGGTTTTTTTTTTTTTTCAGTGTTAAATATATCTTGGGGCAGTGATTCTTTTTTGTTAGTTCTCAGTATTATTTAACACAGGGACGGGAGAGATTGCCCAGTGCCAGTTTCACTTAACACAGGACAAGAACGTATGTTTGGTCCCAGTTTTATTTGACACAGGGACAAGACATTACATTTCTGTTCTCAGTATGAACTAGGTAACACGGTACCTGCCGCAGAGTAAATGTTCAAGAATCATGAGCTTTTATTCAGTCAAAATCATTAGCAATAGTTATATCAGCAGAAAGAAAGCTAAATTTGTTATTTTTAATATACAAGGGAAAAAGTGCCAGTCAAGTCAAGACTCTTTTCTTGAACTTTGGGAGGCCAAGGCAAGAGGATTGCTTGAGGCCAGGAGTTCGAGACCAGCCTGGGCAACATAGTGAGACCCTTTGCCTAAAAACAAATAGAAAAAATTAGCCAGACGTGGTGGCACACACCTGTAATCCTAGCTGTTCAGGAGGATGGCTTGAGCCTAGGAGTGCAAAGCTGCAGTGAGCTATGATTATAGTGCTGCACTCCAGCCTGGGCAGCAGAGCGAGACCCCATCTCTTAAAAAAAAATAGATAAAATTTAAAAGTCCCTTTTCTCTCACAAACAACAGAAATCCATTTTAGACTTACAGAAACAAAAACAACAAAACAACTTTTTGGCTCATGTACGTGAAAAGCCCAAGGGTCGGTATCTGGTTTTAGGCATAGCAGGAACCAGGTGCTCATGTGAGGTCAATTAAGTCTCCTGCGAAGACTCTGGATGGCTCTTCTTGGGTCACGTGCCTGACCTGGCAGAGGACGGGAGGGCTGGTGCGGTGGAGCCACAGGAAAGGGCTTCTCACCTGAAAGAGGGTTCTTAATGGCATGGGGTCCCACAACCCATTACTTTTGCCATGTTTGGTAGCGAGTCTTGTGGTTTGCATCAGAGAAGTAATTATACTTTATGCTGGAGACACTATAACTAGTACAACCAACAATTACGCTTTCTCAGGCTATGGCTGTGGTTGTAGTCATGGTTCTAGAAGGAGCTCTTGCTTCTGCTTTGCTGACTCACCCGGGCTGTCTCTGTGCTGTTAACCTGCTTCAGCACGGTGCGGCCGAGTTGCCTTTGCTGCATCAAGTGTTGCCGGGCCCAGCTTTTCTGCAGTAATTCCATTTAACCTCAAGACAAGACTGTAGTAAAGTGATTACCTGAATTTTTTAAAAAATTTTTTTGAAAATCATAGAATTCCAAAGCTGGAAGTACGTGACTTTTTAGCTTCTCAATTAGCAAATTATAGAGGACCCTCCCCCAAAATGGAGTGTTTGGATTATAACTATATATTGTTTCAATCTTTTTTTTTTTTTTTTTTGAGACAGAGTCTCACTCTGTTGCCCAGGCTAGAGTGAGTGCCGTGGCATCAGCCTAGTTCACAGCAACCTCAAACTCCTGGGCTCAAGCGATCCTCCTGCCTCAGCCTCCCAAGCAACTGGGACTACAGGCATGCACCACCATGCCCGGCTAATTTTTTTTTTTTCTATATATATTAGTTGGACAATTAATTTCTTTCTATTTATAGTAGAGATGGGGTCTCGCTCTTGCTCAGGCTGGTCTCGAACTCCTGAGCTCAAACGATCTGCCCACCTCGGCCTCCCAGAGAGCTAGGATTACAGGCTTGAGCCACTGCGCCCGGCCTGTTTCAATCTTTTTTAAATATCTTCCTTTTTTTAAATCTCTTAAAATTTTTTTAAAAATTAAATTTATGGAGTACAAATATAATTTTATTACATGCATAGATTGCATAGTGGTGAAGTCAGGGCTTTTAGGATATCCATCACCTGAGTAACGCACACTGTACCCATTGAGTGATGTCTCATGGTCCATTCCCATCCCCCCACCCTCTGAGTCTCCATTAATCTCTGTCGTTTTCGTCTTGACGAAGAAACTTGAGTACACATATGGGCCACGTAAAGCACGGCACGGAATGAGCCTTCCACGTGATGTGTTGTTCTCCACTCACAGTGCCTGTGCGGTGGAGGTGCAGGTTTCTAAGTATAAACTGGTGACAGACGCGTCTGGTGCCTGCCACACGCTGTGCTCCAGGCACCTGTGCCGCAGCAGCAGACACGGGACTTCTGCTCTCGTGGGGCACGGGGCGGGGGGATGATAATCAGAAAGGAAACTACCGAGGGTGTCTTTGCAACTCGCCTGAAATCTAAAATTATTTCAAAATAAAAGTTTTTTTTTTAATGACAAATGAAGGCAGCGAATTACGGAGAGAATTTCAGGCGGGACTTAGTCCCTGGGGAATGTCAGAGGGGTGTGATAAGGAGCGCGTGGGAGTGAGTCACGCGGGAACCCCCTGGACGCTATGGAACAGGTGCCCAGGGAGGTGACAGTTGGGTGGAGAGAGGAAAGATAGGGGAGCAGCCCCGCAAAGATCTGGGGAGGCACTGCCCGGAGCAGGGGGCAGCCCCTAGTGGGGGGAGGGGGCTCGACAGGGACACCCGGAGACCAGCGTGGCTGGAGCTTGACAAGAGTGGTCAGAGAGCAGGTGGGGACTGGTGGCTGTCACACTTGGCAGTGAGCACGGTAAGGAGCTTGGGTGCCATCGCACTTGCTGCAGGAAGCCGTTACGGTGTTTAGAGCTGCGACATGATCTTACTCAGACTTCAGCAAACATCGCTGTAGCCGCCGTGAGTGATGCAGGCTGCATCGAATGAGAGGAGAAACCGGAAGTCCAGTTAAAAGGAGTTCACAGTGGCTTGGGCAAGAGATGATATGGCTTGGAGGCAGGGCTGATAGAGGCGACGTTAACGCCGAGTCGACAGGACTTGCCGATGGATTGGATGTGGTGGTTAAAATGAACGCAAGCAAGGGTGCCTTGGGTTTTTGGCTTAAGCAATTTATTGAGGTGGAGAAGACAGAAGGAAGAACGTTGTGGAGAGGGGAATTGAGCTCCATTTTGCAGGAGTTAAGTCTGAGATGTCTGGAAGAGGGAAGGAGCCAGCAAATATGATCAAGCAGTCACTGGGGGGAGGAGAAAAACCAAGAGTACGTAGAGGCTTGAAATCTGCCAGAAAGGGACGCTTCAGAAAGGAGGGAGCAGTAATGCAGTGGAGGGCCGCTGAGAAGCTGAGTGACGTGGGACGGGGCCTGCTGGACTGGGCGGTGTGGGAGGCTTTGGGGTGGGCGGGAAGGATGGAGGGGACACTGGCGTGGATGGGGAGGTCAGGAGACAAGCAACAGAGACAGTGAAGGCAGATGACTCTCTGAAGCTTCATCAGCAATAGGGCAGTAGCCAAGCAGGCATAAGGACCAGAGAGTGGTTATTGTTCTAATTTGTTTTTAATTGAAGCGCATCAAAGCCTGTTCACATGGTGATGGAACAATACAGCAGAGAGGAAGAAATTAATACGAGAGAGAAAAGATAATTAGAAAGCAAAGTCCTTGATGGGCACAGGGCCAGGATGGACATCATAAATGGACTTACTCTTTGATAGGAGCTGGGGACATGTCTGTTAAAACAAGAGACAGGTTGCTCGAGGTCAGGAGTTCGAAACCAGCCTGAGCAAGAGCGAGACCCCACCTCTACTATAAATAGAAAGAAATTAATTGGCCAACTAATATATATAGAAAAAATTAGCCGGGCATGGTGGCGCATGCCTGTAGCCCCAGCTACTCGGGAGACTGAGGCAGGAGGATGGCTTGAGCCCAGGAGTTTGAGGTTGCTGTGTGCTAGGTTGACGCCACGACACTCACTCTAGCCTGGGCAACAAAGCGAGACTCTGTCTCAAAGAAAAAAAAAAAAGAAAAAACAGGAGACGGGGCAGAGAACATGGATATAAACGCTCTGGGTTAATAACTCAGGACGTGGTGGTTTTGGAAATTGGTCAAAGTTAAGGGTGTCATGGTGGTTGGAGCAGAGTGAAAGACGGTTGGAAGAGAAGAGGTCAAAGGGCTTAGAGACCAGGATATTCATGGAACATCCAAGGGGATAACGAAGCTCCAAGAGTGGTGACAAAAATAGGAACAGGGAGGAAGGCATTGAGTCAGTGCTAATTTATTTGATCAAAAGATCCAGATTCTTAGTTGCCAAAACTGAACACTGACTTAGAAGAATACCTGAGTTATACGCACACAATCAGCATGAAAGGTGGGAGCTCGTGGCTCATGTCGGTGAGATGCTTTTGGGGACAGCGAATGGTGACCCACTTGTCATAGCACACAAATGCCTCTTTCTGTCTGCAGATGCTGCTGAAGCTTCAGCAATGGTGTCTGCTTCCGCCCCTTCGGTGTACAGCGTGCAGGCCCTGTCTCTCCTGGCAGAGGTAAATACACCGACTTGTCATGCCTTAAGGAAAGGAGTGCTGTCCCCAACCCTCCCTGCCCGGGGTCACACTCCCAGGTGAGCGCCTCAGGCAGTGTTGGCCTCAGGCCGCACCACCGAATTTTCTGGTAAGGTTTTGCTGTGCGGACTGTGCCACTTATTACTGCATCCTGCCAAAAAGGCTTCTGCTTTCTCACCGTCTCGTTCTTTTAGGTTCTGGCTTCTCTCCTGGACATGGTTTATCGAAGCGACGAGAAAGAGAAAGCAGTGCCTTTAATCTCCCGACTGCTTTATTATGTTTTTCCTTACTTACGCAATCACAGGTAAGGTTGTCTTCTTCCCTGCCCTGCGTGGGAAAATGTTTTGAGAAACAAATCAAGTGGTTTTCCTTGGACAGTCTTTGACCTTGGCCCTTGGCCCTTGCCGCCCCCTCCCCCCCATTTAGCGCCTACAACGCTCCCAGCTTCCGGGCAGGTGCCCAGCTGCTGAGCTCGCTGAGCGGCTACGCCTACACCAAACGCGCCTGGAAGAAGGAAGTCTTCGAACTGTTCCTGGACCCTGCTTTCTTTCAGATGGATACGTCTTGTGTTCAGTAAGAAATGCCACCCTGATAAAGACGTGCTCTGAATTTTCAAGTGGAAACTGTTTTGGGGGGTCGTGTAACTGATTCTTGTTCCTGAAATGGAAGCAGACCCAGGGCACCAACCTGAACAATAGGATATGATATCCACAGGCTCACGTGTTAACTGCCTTGGCGAGAAAGGAATGAAGTCTTTTAAAATGCAAAGGTGCTTTTTTGTCCAAAGAAGAATTTCATTTAATTAAGAGAGCATATTTTTCCTAAAGAGCGTAACATGGGGTTCCAATGATACTTGTTCTGTCTAGTACTACTTTATCTTGTAATCACAAAATATCTGACCGACGTTAAGATGACAGAGCCCACTGGTGACCCTGGTGGTATATATTTTTTTTGAGACCGAGTCTCACTTTGTTGCCCAGGCTAGAGTGAGTGCCATGGTGTCAGCCTAGCTCACAGCAACCTCAAACTCCTGGGCTCAAGCGATTCTCCTGCCTCAGCCTCCCAAGTAGCTGGGACTACAGGCATGTGCCACCATGCCCAGCTAATTTTTTCTATATATATTAGTTGGCCAATTAGTTTCTTTCTATTTTTAGTAGAGACGGGGTCTTGCTCTTGCTCAGGCTGGTTTCAAACTCCTGACCTCGAGCGATCCTCCCACCTCAGCCTCCCAGAGCGCTAGGATTACAGGCGTGAGCCACCGCGCCCGGCCTCCTCGATGCTTTTAATCAGACGATCATCCATTGCAAATTTAATTAACTTTGGTTTTTCTTTTAATATCCAGCTGGAAGTCCATTATTGACCATCTTTTGACTCATGAGAAAACAATGTTTAAGGATTTAATGAGTAAGTTCTATGTTACGTGCACGAGGACACACTTTAAAGGGCCGATGACATCATAACCAGCTTTTACCATATATTTCAGAACCCTACCCAAACCTTTCATGGCGTTGCCTATCACACAAACGATAATGGGACGTCAGGAGTAAATGAATGAGTCTGTCCAGTTCCAGTCTGTTGACATGAGTGTCTTGATAACCTTTTGTTTTATAATGGAGAAATACAGCTGAAAGCAGCCAGGTTCACATCTTGACATTGGTGTTGAAAGTGATGTTTTCCATAGTTTATTAGGAGTAGTTTTCTACACCTCACATCTGCTTCTAAAGCCCTATCAAGTATAATTAAAGAAATATGTTTTTGTTTTTTGTTTTTTTGTTTTTGAAACAGAGATTCACTCTGTTGCCCCAGCTAGACCGCAGTGTCATCATAGCTCACAGCAACTTCAAACTCCTGGGCTCATGCCATCCTCCTGCCTCAGCCTCCCAAGTAGCTGGGATTACAGGCGTGAGCCTCCACGTCCAGCTAATTTTTCTATTTTTTGTAGAGACAGGGTCTCACTCTTGCTCAGGCTGATCTCGAACTCCTGAGCTCAAGCAATCCTCCTGCTTCGGCCTCCCAAGAGTGCTAGGATTACAGACATGAGCCACCCTGCCAGGCCAAGAAATATGTATTTTTTAAATACACATGGGAATAATAATCACATGCTCTTACTTAATCAAGATCATAATTTTTCACTAAGGAAGATAGGAATCACACTTGTATGAATTTCCTATCACATCTAATTGTGATTTTCTCACTATTAAAACATATTTGCTGTATTTATTCTAGACATGCAGAGCAGTTCTTTAAAACTGTTCTCAAGTCTTGAGCAGAAAGCCATGCTGTTAAAGCGCCAAGCTTTTGCTGTCTTCAGTGGAGAACTTGATCAATACCACCTTTACCTTCCATTGATACAAGGTAAGATGGCTGTCTTAGTCCGTTTTGTGCTGCCATAACAGAATATGTGAGACTGGGTGATTTATAATGATCAGAAATGCATTGCCTCACGGTTCTGGAGGCTGGGAAGTCCAGTATCCAGGGGCTGGCATCTGGCAAGGGCCCTGTTGCCATGTCGTCCTTGGAGGAAGGCAGAAGGGGAAGAGAGCACAGGGGGCCTGAGCTGACCTTCTTGTAACAGCACCAATCCCACCCATGAGGCTGGAACCTTGTGGCCTGATCACCTCTTAAAGGCCCCGCCTCCCAGTACCATCACATTGGCCATTAAATTTCTTTTTTTTTTTTTTTTTTTTTTGAGTCAGAGTCTCACTCTGTTGCCCTGGCTAGAGTGCCATGGCATCAGCCTAGCTCACAGCAACCTCAAAGTCCTGAGCTCAAGCAGCCCTTCTGCCTCAGCCTCCCGGGTAGCTGGGACTACAGGCACGTGCCACCATGCCTGGCTAATTTTTTTCTGTATGTTTTTAGTTGGCCAATTAATTTCTTTCTATTTTTAGTAGAGACGGGGTCTCACTCTTGCTCAGGCTGGTTTCGAACTCTTGACCTTGAGCAATCCACCCGCCTCGGCCTCCCAGAGTGCTAGGATTACAGGCGTGAGCCACCGTGCCCGGCCTGGCCATTAAATTTCAACATGAGTTTTAGAGGGGACCTTCAGACCCTAGCAGTGGACCCCCTCCACCCGCACCCACTGAGAGACCCATGAGGGGCACAGGTGGGCGGCTGCTAGAGAAGCCCGCTGCACATTTCAGTGTGATCGTGTTGAAATGGGTACTCTGCAGGAGTTTTCCTAGAAGAACCTCAGAAATACATTCGTAAATCTGAAACTTTATTTTAGAAATTCATTGTTATATTATTAATTTGTATTAGGTCGTTTTTTGAAGTCTGGCAGTGTAGTACTTCAGATAATACTTTCCCAGCACTGTTTCCTGCTAGATTTCCCCTGCAGTCAAAATACTTGGCGTTTACAATACTTCCACAGTCAGCACTTGCAAATGAAGGCAGTGAAGGAGGGAGATTTTAGAGCAGGACCTCATTTTTCCCTAATAATTTTTCTTTCATTGCATCAAAAATGAATTCTTGTGGATGGATATATTACAGGATTTTCAGGGTTTTTTCTTTTTCATAAAATGTCGAAGTGGCAAAGTAGACATTCTCTTTTTAATTGACCATCCTCTAAGATAGGAAAGAATTCTTATATAGGAATTTATTTTCCTTGAGACTCACAGCCTTGCAATCACATAAAATTAATACAATTCCTGAAGGATTTTTCTGTTTAATGTTATAAAGGCTAATTGTAACAAACAGTTCTACAAATAACAGAATTATAGTATAAATTTTTTTTTTTGGTCTGGTATATTAAGGTATGACTTATATATAGTAAAAGTCACTCTTTGGGTTATATAGGTCTATGGATTTTTTTTTTTTTGAGACAGGGTCTCACTCTGTCACCCAGGCTGGAGTGTGGTGGTAGGATTATAGCCTCAAACTCCTGGGCCCAAGTGATCCTCCTGCCTTAACCTCTTGAGTAGCTGGGATTACAGGCACATACCACCACACCTGGCTAATTTTTCTTTTTCTTTTTTTGGTGGGGAGGGTAGAGATGGGGTCTTGCTATCTTGCTCAGACTGGTCTTGAATTACTAACCTCAAGTGATCCTCCTGCCTTGCCCCTCCTGCCTTGGCCTCCTAAAGTGCTAGGATTACAGATGTGAGCTACCATGCCTGGCCAGTTCTATGAATTCTTATAAATACCTACAGCCATGTAACCACTACCACAGTCAAGATATAAGACATTTCATCACCCCAGAAAGGTACCTCATGTCCCTTTGTAGTGAACTTCTCCCCTGTACCCCAGTCCATGGCAATAAGTACCATTATGCAGTGAGTACCAGTAATACCAATAATAGTACCAATAATTCTGCTTTCTGTTCATATAGTTTTGTCTTTTCCAGAATGTCATATAGATGTGCGTAGGCTTTGAGTCTGGCTTCCTTCACTTAGTATAATGTATTTGAGATTAATCCATTCTGTTGCATTTATCAGTGGCTTATTTATTTTTATTGCTGAATAGTATTCCATTCCATAGCTTTTTTACCCACTCACCAATGGAAGGGCATCTGGGTTGTTTTCAGATATAATTATAATATAAATCTTTTATTTGCCCTTTTTAAACATTTTTCTTTTGAACATCTTTCAGCTCAGAACACATGTGCTCTTCCTAAACTCATCTTGATTGTTCTTAATATTAATCTAATTGTCAGTCCACTTCCCAGGTGGTTAACTGTTGGAAAGTTCTTAATTGTTTTAATTCCGAACATTAACAGCTTTCACAGTCGTTAATTATGATAATTTATATTTGCAATAATAAAATACCTTCCTACTTCAACATAACTTCAACACGTAATGCTCATAAGGCTTTTCATCTCATAATATGTTGAACACGTAAGATACATGAAAGCAAATACTCAGATATTGACAAATCCAAGGGACGTGGCTTGCTGGAATTACTGTGAGAGGAGATTGATTTGGTCAGATGATGACCAGGAGTGCTATACAGGTGACGGCAGCCTTCCAAAAGGCTTTGGCTGATAGCAGGGTCAAAGCTGAACTTTGTTGCCTCCCTACAAAATATGGAGGGGCAAAGAACAACAGGAATCCCGTTTTCTTTAGTTCACGGGCAGCATCTGGGAGGGTGCTTTCTGAACCTGGCCACGGACACTGGTCTTAAAGGGAGGTGTTCAGTCTACACTCTCGGTAGAAGAAAGAGCAGAGAAGCTAAAAGAAGAACATGTCACGCCTTGTGACCCTTCCAGGGCCTTTTCCATCTGAGAGCAGACACCTGCTCCTTCTCTCTTCTCATTTCCCTCCACACACTCCTCTCAAATTTGGGGTGGGGCCCAGAGAGCTAGAGAGACACTATTAGATGTCTAGAAGCTTCAACCAAACAAAAAAGAATAGACAACAGCCTTTCCCAAACAATGGTGTGGAGAATTTGACTGTGGCAAGATTTAAACATCCAGCATTTCTGAGAAATCATTCCTTTGAGAGGGAGAGACCAGGGGCAATATGACAGTATATACATTCCATGTATATTATGTATAGCACATTGTATGTTGTATATTAATATGTGTGATATGTAATTATGTTATATATGATATTATAATACTTACAATGATACAATTATAGTATTAATATATTCTATAAGTAGTAATATTAAACATTATAATACAATATACTTACATTCTCAGCATATATAATAAATATATAATATAAAGTCCACATAATACTGACTTAAAATGGAGGTGGTTTGAGCTCTTGGCGAAAGAGGAATTTCTAAATAAGTGCCCTTCATTTTGGATATGTCAAGTGCTACATTTCTAAAAATACTACATGTTTAAAAAAAAAAGCATTTTAGCCCATGTCATTTTCGAATGCCTGACAGTTTTCAAAGCACTTTCCTACAACTGTCATCATTCCCAGGACTGTCCCTTGATAGTCCCAGCCTCCATGAGGTCCTGGGGTGGTAGAATTCAGAGTGTTCTCTGACAGTTTGGGGACCTTTCACTGGCCTCGAGATGCCCTATGGAGCAACGATACCCAGGTCCGCCTTCCACGCAAGGAATAGACATGTCTGGAAGGTTCTGAGCTGTTAATGGTTTAGGTCCAATCAAAAGAGGCAGGAATAGAAAATTTCTAATGTTTCCATTCTGGGATACTATGTTTGGGGGTCCTTTTCCCCTGATTTTGTGGCACCATCAAGACACATTGAGAGAAATGGACGTGCACAGGGTGGGGAGCTGAGCAGCTCGGTATGTCTCAGCTCAGAGTGACAGCAATCTGACAAGGATGGGGTGGCTGGGAGATGTAGGCCGAAGGGTACAAAGGTGCAGTTACGTAGGGTGAATAGGGCTAGTGATCTAGTGTACAACAGGAGGACTACAGAATAATATTGTACTGTATACTGGTAATTTGCCAAGAGTGTAGATTTTAGGTGCTTTTGCACAAAAGAGAAACGTAATTGTATGAGATGATTTGATTAATTTGCTTGACTGTAGTAATCACTTCAATATTTATATATCTATCGAGATAAGTCTATTAAACATGTTATACGCCTTAAATATATGCAATAAAAATTGTTTAAACTTTACAGTGATCATGAAAGAAACTATTATAAGCCTAAAGCAATAATTGTTCTCTAAAAAGAAAACAAGGGCAAAATGCTTTTGTGTTATAATGAGAGGAGGACAGGCATTGTCCCTCACAAGGTCTTCTAAGGAATCAGAAAGATCTAGAGGAACCTCTCTCTTTGAGCTGGATGAGTGCAGCTCATCCCCACGTTTTGGAGTATCTCCCGTCTTTTAAGTCTTCCTCGTTGTCATGGATGTGTTAGCTTTATTTTTACATCAGGACACTGATACTTGGAGAGATTAGCACCTGCCTAAAGTTTTGTTGCCACTCACTGGCAAAGTTTGAACTGAAATCTGAGCCCTTTGGTTCCCAACAATAGGCTGTGGTCATGAGCAGGACACTTGTGCCCTTTGAGGTGGGCAGCATAGGGCTGTCACTCTGGTTTCACAGAGGACAAGAAGGGCTCGGTGAGACTGAGTGGCCAGTCCATGCGATCACAGCCTGCAACATTCTTAAATAAATGTTATGTTATACATTGTTTTAATGTGTATTTCTCACTTTATGTTTTTTGGGTAAAGACTTATTACTTGCTGTTTATTTTTATTTTTATTATTATTTTTTTTTTTTGAGACAGAGTCTCATTCTGGAGTGCCGTGGCATCAGCCTGGCTCACAGCAACCTCAAACTCCTGGGCTCAAGCGATCCTCCTGCCTCAGCCTCCCGAGTAGCTGGGACTACAGGCATGTGCCACCATGCCTGGCTAATTTTTATATATTATCTATATATATATATATTTTTTGAGACAGAGTCTCGCTTTGTTGCCCAGGCTAGAGTGAGTGCCATGGCGTCAGCCTAGCTCACAGCAACCTCAAACTCCTGGGCTCAAGCGAATCTCTTGCCTCAGCCTCCCGAGTAGCTGGGACTACAGGCATGTGCTACCATGCCTGGCTAATTCTCTCTCTCTCTCTCTCTCTCTGTCTATATATATATATATATATATATATATTTTTTTTTTTTTTTTTTTTGTCCAGCTAATTTCTTTCTATGTTGTTAGTAGAGACTGGGTCTCAATCTTGCTCAGTTGGTCTCAACCTCCTGAGCTCAACGATCTGCCCACCTCAGCCTCCCAGAGTGCTGGGATTACAGGCATGAGCCACCATCCCAGCCTTTATTTTATATTTACTTTTGACTATGGAAATGATGTTAGACAAAAAGCAAATTTGAGCAATTTTCTTTTGGAGTTCAAAATGGGTTGTAAAAGCAGCGGAGACAACTCGCAACATCAACAACACATTTGGCCCAGGGACTGCTAAGGCAAGCGCAGTGCAGGGGTCGTTCAAGAAGTTTTGCAAAGGAGACGAGAACCTTGAAGATGAGGAGCACAATGGCCGGCCTTCGGAAGTTGACAACAACCAGTCGAGAGCAATCATCAAAGCTGATCCTCTTATAACTACAAGAGAAGTTGCCAAAGGACTCAATGTCAGCCATTCTAAGCAAATTAGAAAGGTGAAAAAGCTCGACAAGTGGGTGCCTCATGAGCTGACCGAAAATCAAAAAATTGTCCTTCTGAAGCGTCATCTTCTCTTATTGTGTGCAACAACAACGAACCATTTCTAGATCGGATTATGACATGCCACAAAAAGTGGATTTTATACAACAACCGGTGATGACCAGCTCAGTGGTTGGACCAAGAAGAAGCTCCAAAGCACTTCCCAAAGCCAAACTTGCACCAAAAAAAGGTCATGGTCACTGTTTGGTGGTCTGCTGCCAGTCTGACCCACTGCAGCTTTCTGAATCCTGGAGAAACCATTACATCTGAGATGTGTGCTCAGCAAATCTATGAGATGCAATGAAAACTGCAATGCCTGCAGCCAGCATTGGTCAACAGAAAGGGCCTAATTCTTCTCCAGGACAATGCCCAACCACACGTCCCACAACCAACGTGCACAACCAATGCTTCAAAAGTTGAACAAATTGGGCTACAAAGTTTTGCCTCATCCACCATATTCACCTGACCTCCCGCCAACTGACTACCACTTCTTTAAGCATCTCAACAACTTTTTGTAGGGAAAACACTTCCACAACCAGCAGGGTACAGAAAATGCTTTCCAAGAGTTCCTCAAATCCCAAAACATAGAATAAACAAACTTATTTCTCATTGGCAAAAATGTGTTGATTGCAGTGGTTCCTATTTTGATTAATAAAGATGTATTTGAGCCTAGTTATAATGATTTAAAATCCATGGTCCGAAACTGCAATTACTTTTGCACCAAACTAATAGCCCAAACAAGACGAAGTTTATTAGGAATGTACTACAGCAAATCTTAGCTAACATCAGCGGTTTGCTATAGCAATTTGGTACATTCCTAAGAAACCTTAAGCTGTAGGGAGGAAATCACATTCTACAAACAGTTATCTCAAGGGAAAAGAGTGTTAGAGGTTGGATAGTATACCTTGCAACATTCCCCCCATGCAGAAACTAAAGTTTTTGCCATGACCATCAAATCTAAACTTTACTGAATAAATTTGTTTTATTCACTTGCTCTACTTCCCACCCACCACCCCCAAAATTCGGTGTCATCTGCCTGCCAATCTATATGATTGCATAAATCCGTCACTCACCAAGGGCTATCTTTGGCTTCTGTGTCTTATAATTCATATTCTTAGTGGAAATTTTAAGTGGTCATTGGTTATTCAGTGGATTTCTAGAATCAGATATTCATGCCTCTGCTCAGGCTGTGGCAGGGGTCATTCAGTTCCCTTCCTTTGGCGGGGGCTGTCAACTGCTGAACTTCACAAAGAAGAGACTAGTTGCCCAAAAACATCCCCTGACACTCATTTCTTACACTGGGTTGTTATCAGAGTTCAAACAGTTACAATTTTATTTTTCTTCTTTGTCTAATGAGAAACCCCAAACTATATATCTGTGTGACATCTTTAAAATCTTCTTTCCTTAGAACGTCTGACAGACAATCTCAGAGTTGGACAGACACCCACAGCTGCTGCTCAGATGTTTCTTTTTTTCAGAGTTTTGCTGCTAAGAATATCTCCTCAACATTTGACTTCATTGTGGCCAATAATGGTCTCTGCATTGGTGAGTACAAGTATTATACTCTTGAAAGCAAGGTTGGAGTTTTTAAATATACTTCCTCATCAACATATAACATACTATTTCATATGTATCTAGTTTTAGCTAAAAGTTAGTTTTCATGAGGTTGGTAGCATATAGTCAGCTCCTGGTTAAAAAGAGAATATTTTATCCTATAATCATAGTTGATCTCTCACCTGTTATTACACCTAATTTGTACTAGTTAACCCTTTGCACTTGCTTGCTTTTTTCTCATTATCCACTCAACATTATCCACACTCGACATCTGAGTGCAAAGGGTTAATATTATTTGCTACTGTTTTATAGACATACAAATTTGGATAGGTTTGATCTCTCTCAAGGCCAGTGGGGTGGCTCATGCCTATAATCTTAGTACTTTGTAAGGCAGAGGCAAAAGGATCGCTTGAGCCCAGGAGTTTGAGACCAGCCTGGGCAGCATAGCAAGACCCTGTCTCTACAAAATTTTTTAAAAATTAGCCAGGTGTGGTAGTGGTACATGCTTGTAATCCCAGCTACTCAGGAGGCTGAGGCATGATGATCACTTGAGCCCAGGAGTTTAAAGTTGCAATGAGCTGTCATGACACCACTGCACTCTAGCCTAGGGAACAGAACGAGACTCTGTGTCAAAAAACAAAACAAAAAACTCCACAATTCACTCAAATAGTAATTTGGATGCATGTTTCTTTTTCAGATTCAGACATTCATAGAGCTTGAAGAAGATCTGAAAGAGGATGATGAGTCATTGAGGTAAGTGACATAGGTCTGCACACATGTGTAAAAGTTGGTGTAGATGAACAGACATCACTTTATGATACAGGGTTATTTAATGCTAAATGCTATTTTCTTGATATTTGTGAAGGGACCAGCTATTTTGAAAATTTCTGAAAAGGAAAATCCTTCTTGTGGACATTTCAAAGGTGAATGGACTATTGCAGATGTGAATGAATTTATAACAGGAGTTTTCTTTGCAAATTTATAGGAGCAGCAACAAAATAAAGAGAACAAAACCAGATGGAAGTGGGACCTCAATGGGGGAGATACCCCAGAGTGAACTCCTCTTGTATTTATCAGCTTGCAAGTTCTTGGACACAGCTCTTTCTTTTCCATCTGACAAGATGCCTTTATTTCAAATGTGAGTCAGCTAAAATCGTGTCCTTTTTGAAGGAGGTGTTTGTTTGTTTTTTTTCCTTTTAAGCACTTTCACTTGTTTTTTCATGTACAGTTTATGGAAAGCCACAGTACAGGTTTCTAGTGACTGATGAACCAGAGCGGAACACAGAGTTTCAGATTTCTTGCAACATCTGTTGCTTTGTGAATTGGCTCACAGTAGTGTTTGTGAGTGCATTTCTGTTGGGGGGGGCAGTATTTGTTTCTGTGGTTTTTGCTACTGAATGCTTATAAGACAGGGATCACCCACTGGCAGTCCTCACTGCATTTGGGTAGATATTGTGTGCCTGTGTTCAGTTAGCTACTAATGCCTTTATTTGGAGCAGGCTGTCTCCAATTCCCTTTGCCCCTTAGGCTTATGTTTCCTGGGGGTCTAACATAGCAGCTGCTCATTCATGTAACTTCATGCCTGGGCCCAGAGGCTGCTTCTCCCTGCCCTCCCCTTGCAAAGAGGGTAATCGCTAGAAATGTCTGTGCTTTCAAAGTGTGGTCTCTTAATTGCATATTACTGAGTGAAAGAAGCCAGTCTGAAAAGGCTACACACACTGTATGATTCCAACTATGTGACATTCTGGAAAAGGCAAAACCACAGAGACAGTAAAGAGATTATCGGTTGTCAGGGGTTAAGAAGAGAAGTGGGGGTGAATAGGTGGAGCACAGAGGATTTTCGGGGCATTGGACCCACTCTGCGTGATACTGTGGCTGCAAGGATACGGTGGCTGCAAGTCATTATACACGTATCCCAGCCCATAAGATGTGCAAAACCGGCCGGGCGCGGTGGCTCACGCCTGTAATCCCAGCACTCTGGGAGGCCGAGGCGGGCGGATTGCTCGAGATCAGGAGTTCGAAATCAACCTGAGCAAGAGCGAGACCCCATCTCTACTATAAATAGAAAGAAATTAATTGGCCAACTAATATATATAGAAAAAATTAGCTGGGCATGGTGGAGCATGCCTGTAGTCCCAGCTACTCGGGAGGCTGAGGCAGGAGGATTCCTTGAGCCCAGGAGTTTGAGGTTACTGTGAGCTAGGCTGACGCCACGGCACTCACTCTAGCCTGGACAACAAAGTGAGACTCTGTCTCAAAAAAAAAAAAATGTGCAAAACCAAGAGTGAACCCTAAAGTAAACTGTGGACTTTGGGCGATGGTGGTGAGTCCATATGGGTTCATGGGTTTTAATAAATGTACTGCTCTGGTACAGGAGGTCGACAGTTGGGGAGGTTGTAGGTGTTGGGGGATGGGTATATATGGGGCAACTGTCTATACTTTCTGCTCAACTTTGCTGTGAACCTAAAACTGCTCCACAAAAGAAAGTCTATTTTTTTTTTAAAAATGGGTGCTGATATACACAAATGTGCATAGCAACATTATTTATAATGGGCAAAAAGTGGAGACAACCCAAGTGGCTATCAACTGATGAATGCATAAATAATGTGGTATATCCCTACAGTGGAATATTACTCGGCAATAAAAACAAAGGAGGTACTGATACACGCCAGAACATGAATGAACCTTGAAAATATTACATGGGAGAAGCCAGACACAAAAGAATACATATTGTCTGACTCCATTCATATGCAACATCTGGAATAAGAAAATCTATAGAAACAGAGTGTAGATTCGTGGTTGCATTTGCCAGGGGACATGTAGGGGACTGAGGGATGATGGCTGATGGTTGCAGGGTTGTTGAGGAATATGATTGAGGAATTAATGAGATGTGGCTCATAAGATCATGATTTTATTGCCTCACCCAATATTGCTATATTAAAGACAGAAACAGGAGTTTGCAGGGTTTTGCCCTGAAGGAATAAATGAACTTATTATTTATTCACCTATCAAGGCCTGCCTCGCCTTGGGAGAACTCTCAAAGCTCACATAGGAATGTTTTCCAAGAGGCTTCCTGGTTATCTCAGAATCTGTGAAGCCTTTCTGTTTTTGAAAGACGAGACAGGTAAATATCTGGCTCACAGGTTGGGAGCCAGAGACAATGAGTGCCCTAGACAAGAGACTCACCCCTATGGTTATGAACAATTTGTTTTGAAGAGATGGGCTTCCTGCTCTCTCCTGACTGTCTGCCTTAAATCCACAATAACTAGATTAAAGAAATGTAGAGCCACTAGACCTCTTTGTTATTCCTCTGTTAATTGATAACTATCTCTTAGAACTTAGAAGTTAGTCCTTGAAAGACTTTGTAACCGTTTGTTCACCTTGAGAGATTAGAATTTGTTAGAAGCCCTTTGAAAGAACTTTTGACCCTAACCCACTACCTGTTACCCACAGCAACAAAAATTGTCTAAAATGTAAATCTGTTACCCTGGCAACCGGTAATTGATATCTGTGATTATAAAAACCTATGTGAATCTAACCATAATGCTGCCCTATTGGCGGAGGGTAGCGTAGACTCCTGAGTAGCCCTGCTTTATCTGATTTCTTTATATAAGACTATAAAACTATACCTTAGTCTCTGTGTGTTCTTTTATTCTATTTCCTATCAATTTCTTATCCTTTGTGGCGACTACTACCTACGGGATCTGGCTTTCACGGGGAAAAGTAGCTGTGATCTCCTTGTGGCTTGCTGCCTCCCCACACACAGGGTTTCTTTTTGGGGTAATGAATACTCTAAAATGCTGGTGGTGATAGCTGTACAACTCTATGAATATAATAAAAGACATAGTACATCTCAAGTGGGTATGGCGTGTAAATTATATCTTAATAAAACTGTTTTTAAAATTGTTAAAGGGGTCTGAGCCAGCATGCCTGACCTTGTGTTTGTCTCCCCCAGTTATAGATGGGCCTTTGTTCCAGAAGTGGACACAGAAGATCCTGCCTTCCTGTCAGATCTAGAGGAGAATCACCAAGAATGCAAACCTCACACTGTCAGGATTCTAGAACTTCTAAAATTAAAATATGGGGTAAATGTTTTCCTTTTTAAAAATTATATTCATGGGCAAAGGGGAGAAGGGCTCAGCAGAGAACAAAGGACTTCTTGTGCCACTTGATTTTAATGATGTCAAATAATTTTCAAAATATCTTAGTTTTAAAACTTGATATGGTTGGCCGGGCACGATGACTCATGCCTATAATCCTAGCACTCTGGGAGGCCGAGGCGGGAGGATTGCTCAAGGTCAGGAGTTCAAGACCAGCCTGAGCAAGAGCGAGACCCCGTCTCTACTAAAAACAGAAAGAAATTAATTGGCCAACTAAAAATATATATAGAAAATATTAGCCGGGCATGGTGGCACATGCCTGTAGTCCCAGCTACTCGGGAGGCTGAGGCAGGAGGATCCTTGAGCCCAGGAGTTTGAGGTTGCTGTGAGCTAGGCTGACGCCACGGCACTCTAGCTCGGGCAACAGAGTGAGACAGTGTCGCAAAAGAAAACTTGATATGGTTATAAATTCCATCTTTATTTCCTTCTATGTCACACAAAAACCACTTTGTCATCCCAGTTGCTAAGAGGTAAATCTTCCTGGGTAACATAGTCATATAGAGGTCGTTTTACTCCCCATGTTCCTCTGTTGCTTAGAGTCCAAGAAGAGGGAGAGCTTGCTAGGAAGAATGACAAGGGTCAGGTTGGGCTCAGTGTGAGACCCTGATGGAAAATGTTAATTGAACGCCTAGAGTTTGAGTCATTAGTGCTGATAATGAATTTTCATAAAGAATTAATCTCAGGTTTTGCTGCATGCATGTGTTTCCCGGGAGTAAAACCGTATCATTTTTATGTTTTTTTTTTTTGTGTGTGTGTGTGTGTGTGTGGTTTTTGTTGTTTTTCATTTTGCAGGAAATTAGCTCTGATGAGATCACCATGAAGAGTGAATTCCCTCTTCTGCGCCAACATTCTGTTTCCAGCATTAGGCAGCTGATGCCATTCTTCACGACTCTAAACTGTGCTTTTAAAGCCCAAAGGCAGCTGTCTGTTGATATCTCAAGAGCTCCATGGTTAGAGTTTCCTGCCACAGAGAGCTTAAGAGTCTTAAAACAACTGGAAGAATGTGTCGAATACGATTTCTTGGAACATCCGGAATGTTAACCCTATGAGAGAATTTGTTTAATTCATTCATTGGTACTTGAATGAAAATCAGGACACATTCCAAACAAGAAAGGAGCCGGGATAGTGCTTTTAAACGCATCTATTTCAATTTTGAAAGTAGATCTCAGATAATTTTCTGGTCAGCAACAAAACACACCTCCCTAAATGCCTTGTAATATATTTGGGTCTGATTCTCTGTTTCTTGCTCAATTTATGCAATGAAAATAAAGTTAATGTATCATCTAACAGTAGCACAAAATTTATAATATGAAGTAGAATATGAAGAGAATGAAGAAGTCAGGTTTTTTTGTTATTGTTATTGAAGCAGATATATGGGTCTTTCTCAGTATAACTCTCAAAGTTTAAACTTATTAAAAGAATATTATTTTTAACCTTTCACACAAATGTCCTTTACAGCATTTATTTCAGTATTGCATTTGAAAACTGAAATACATTATATTCTGAGAATAATAATTGCCCCTTACCTATTCAGCAGAGATGAGCACTCAAAGATAATTTCAACATATTTAACCCCTGCCCATTAAAATCACGTGTATACTTTAACCACACAAGAAGTACATACTTTTGAAATTCTGACAGCTGTAACCTTAGTTGTGCAACTGATATACCTTCCAAACACTTTCTATTTACCGTAAATCACATAGTCCTGGAACCTTCAATGCCCGAAACTACTGTCAGGGATGCTCCCCTTTGGACTTCTTCCCTTCTGTTTTTTCCTTTCTGGGATCTCTTTACCACTTTGCAGGCATAGCTGCACATTAGAATAATCCTTTCCTAGGCACAGAATTCTCTGGCTTGGCAGCATCTTATCCTACTCTTTCCCAAGCCTGTTTGTCTTTTGTCAGCTTCATCCTGGCCTGGAGCCACTTCTCCGCTGTAGGCACTTTAACTCTCCGCCACGTGAGTGTGGTTCCCCTTCAGGACCTGCCTGTCTCCCGTCCCCTCTCCAGCCACCAGAGCACCGTGCATTACACTGTGCAGGCCAGATGATGCAGACTGATCTGTTGCTAAGGCACACAGCATTGCAGTCGAGGATAAAGGCTCTGGGTTTGCCTGTCAGCTTACCTGCACTCTAGCCTGGACAAATTCATCATGCCTCAGTTTTCTCATCCATAAGGTGGGAATATGGATGGTAACTACCTTTTAGGGTGGTAGCAACTAGCCAGCTCTGCCACCCCTGTGATCTCAAAACAGTTTTGATCATGCACCCATTACTAAAAATTAGCATGTCCCCAACCCCAATATCAATAAGCTTACGTGTTACGTTAATTTCCTTGAGTACCAACATGTATTGTGTATTTTTGCTATTGTTGAGGTGGGCTCTTGCTACAAAAACTAGAAAGGAATAAAAGGAATAGAGCCACTGGACCCAGCCTATTGCATATTTTATAAAACAGAAAATGAAGATTTTAAAAGTATGAGGACAAGGCTGGGTGTAGTGGTGCACATCTGTAATCCTAGCACTCTGGGATTACAGGGAGGCTGAGGCACGAGGATTGCTTAAGGCCAGGAGTTCAGGGCTGCAGTGAGTTATGATGGTGCCACTGCACCCCAGCCTGGACAAACACAGTGAGACCTTGTCTCAATAAGATTAAAAAAGTATGAGGACAAACAAAATGAGCACTTCTGATACTTTCTTCTCATCCCTAACGGATGAGCTTCTGCACCCCACTTTGAAGACAACTGCTCTAGCTCAGATCCTACCAGTAGTGTCATATGTGGGCCAAGGACCTAAGGGTCACTACACTGAGGGTGTAGAGGCAGTGTTTTGGGAAGGAAGGTGTTTGCCAGGGGCAATCACAGCAAACAGAGCAGAGTGGATGTTCTAACAGCGAAGAGTTGGTGGGAGTGTAGCCCTTGTGTGTGAGCACGAGCTGGTCCCTAGCACAGGGGCCGGCACGGTGCTCTGTGCTCCCCACACCCTTACGTTACCCTGTTCTACAAAGCCAGCAGAACCGAGGCCGAGAGGCAGAGACAGGAATTGAAACTCAGGCCAGTTTCACTTTCTCAACCCCGGGGCTGAGAAATGAAACCAAAACCAGACAGCAGCTTCTGTTTAGTCCTGTGTGGTGTGTTTCTGACACTACCCCACCCAGTTATGACTTCCTGCCAAACCTGCTCCTTCTAGGGCCACAGCACGGAGGTGGCTACGCGGAGAGGTGGTTCTTTGTTTTCAAGGTATGATGAAGAGCGTTTTAAAGGACGGCAAACCAGGATAGCATGAGACTCAATTAAATGTTTAAAAATTTTTTTTTAAAAAGAGCAAGCCTTATTTTCCAGTATTTGGACATTATGCCCACTTGAAAATTAGTGGTAGAAATAGCTAGGATCATGGAAATAGCTGATGAAGATTGTCCTTAAATGTTTTAAACTGCTACCAGCAAGACCAGACAGAATTCTGTGTCGTTGGTTTTATTTATTTTTTTATTTTTTTTTGAGACAGAGTCTCACTCTGTTGCCCAGGCTAGAGTGAGTGCCGTGGCGTCAGCCTAGCTCACAGCAACCTCAATATCCTGGGCTCAAGTGATTCTCCTGCCTCAGCCTCCCGAGTAGCTGGGACTACAGGCATCTGCCACCATGCCCGGCTAATTTTTTTCTATATTTTTTCAGTTGGCCAATTAATTTCTCTCTATTTGTAGTAGAGATGGGGTCTCACTGTTGCTCGGGCTGGTCTTGAACTCCTGACCTTGAGCGATCCTCCCACCTCGGCCTCCCAGAGTGCTAGGATTACAGGTGTGAGCCACTGCGCCTGGTCTGCCATTGATTTTAAATGCTCTGATGTAATAGAATGCCTTCCACCAAGAAGTATTTGCAGGCTGGACGTGGTGGCTCACACCTGTAATCCTAGCACTCTGGGATGCCAAGGCAGGAGGATTGCTCAAGGTCAGGAGTTCAAGACCAGCCTGAACAAGAGCAAGACCCCCCATCTATACTAAAAATATATAGAAAAAAATTAGCTGGACATGGTGGTGCATGCCTGTAGTCCCAGCTACTCGGGAGGCTGAGGCAGAAGGATCACTTGAGCCCAGGAGTTTGAGGTGGCTGTGAGCTAAGCTGACATCATGGCATTCTAGCCTGGGCAATGGAGTGAGACTCTGTCTCAAAAAAAGAAATATTTGCAATTCAGTGGAACATACAAGACAATGAACATGCAGAACCAACACCATCATGGAAGAGGACAGGATTAGGACCAGGACGTGGGCCAGCCATGGAGACCACCCATTCTTCACTAAAGTGAAACTGGACCTTATTAGAATCACTGTAAGATGATTAGTAACACGTGAACAATACTAATATCTTACAGTGAACGACCATGCCTAAATATCTGGCAAATTGTATAATACTCATCCCATACCATGAGTTCAGTCACCTTTAATCACACATTGTGCTGACTCAAAGTTGAGTGAAGATAACTCCTTCAAGCGTTTTTCAGAATAGCTATGAGAATCCACTGGCTCCAGATCTGATGAGTGCAGTTACAGTCCTACAAAGCAGCTTTGCTTAGCAGCGGCTTTTGCACTGTGTGTGCATAAGAATCACATGGGGAACTTGTGAAAGCCCAGGATGTACAGCCTCCCCTCCAGGGAGTCTGAATCGGTGGATGGGGTGACGCTCACAAATCTGCAGGTGTAACAAGTTACTCCTGATGCCAGTGCTTCCGGGACCACTCTTGGAGAAACACTAGTTTTCTGAGCAATGTGCTAACACAGGTGATGGCTCTCAGGGAAACAAGGAGGTAGAAGGCCAGCCAGGCTGAAGCTGGGTTGGCTGCTAATCCTATACTCATAGCTCTTTCCCAGGGGTTCATTGTCCAAAATGACTAAGTCTGTCTTCGAACCAAGGGGGAAAGAAAATAGACTTTAAAAATACAGTATGGCAGCTCTAGACCAGGCGCAGTGGCTCATAGCTATAATCCTGGCACTTTAGGAGGTTGAGGTAGAAGGACTGCTTGAGACAAGGAGTTCGAGACCAGCCTGAGCAAGAGTGAGACCCTGTGTCTACAAAAAATAGAAAAATTACCTGGGCGTTGTGGCATACACCTGTAGTCCCAGCTACTCAGGAGGCTGAGGCAGGAGGATCACTCAAGCCCAGGAGTTTGAGGTTGCAATGAGCTATGATGACACCACTGCACTCTAACCCAGGCGACAGAGCAAGACCCTATCTCAGAAAAACAAAACACAACAAAAACAAATACAGTATGGTACTTCTAAAAAAAATTTAAGCATAGAATTACCATATGATTCAACAATCCCACTTCTGGGTGTATATATATACTCAAAATAATTGAAAGTAGGGTCTTGAAGATATATTTGTATGCTGATGTTCACAGCAGCATTATTCACAATAGCCAAAAGATAGAAATAACTCAGATTTCTATTGATGGATATTATAGATACACAAAATATCATCTATCCATACAATGGAATATTTTTCAGCCTTAAAAAGGAAGGACATTCTGACATGTGCTACAACGTGGATGAACCTTAAAGACATTATGCTAAGTGAAATAAACCAGTTATTAAAGGACAAGTACTATATGATCCACTTAAATGAAGTACCTAGGCTAGGCAAATTCATAGGCAGAAAGCAGCATGACCGTTGGCAGAGACTGAGGGAGGGGAATAGGGAGTTCTTGTTTAATGGGTACAAAGTTTCAGTTTAACAAGATGAAAAAGTTCTGGAGATGGATGGTAGTGATGGTTGCACAACCAAGTGACTGTACTGAATGCCACTGAAGTGTACACTTAAAAATGTTTTTTTTTTTTACCACAATGGAAAAAGTTAAAAACAAACGGAAATACTGAGGACCTAAAGCAAGGGCAGGGGAGACAAGCATGATCACTCTCCATCTGGAGACAGCTGGGCTCCCTCCTCCCTGATGCACAAACTGATGTCCCCCTGATGTCCTATTCTCATGGGGTTTATTTCCCCAAAGTCAACCAGAAGCAGATGAGAGGTGGAAAATTAAGAACAAAGTTGCTCTTCGATGTTTTGGCTATAGAAATGGGAATCACTGAACATTTCCTCTGAGTTGACGTTGTGATGATGACTTTTGGGGGCCCTTTCTGTCTCCTTCCTGGCAACCTCTTCTCCATCTCTTCTTCCTCCTCCAACCACTCAGCGTTTATCACCTTTTGCATTCCATACATGTATCATTCCATCTGCTTGGTACTGTTTTATCCTCCTCCTCCACCTGGCACCGTCCTACTTAAGTCATGTGTTGGCTTCTTTAACAAATACATGGGCCCCAGTCTCTGAGATCCAGCTGCTTCTTTCTGCACTTCCTCAGGCACAGTGAGGGACTCTGTCACAAGGGTGGTTTTATTACTATTAAAGCACCCAGTGACGTAGTTGCTCATCACTGGCCATGAGGCAGGAGCCCTTCTACGGAACGGTGTCTGTACCCTCAGTTCCTAACAGTGTCTGGCATGCATAGCACCCAGTGCACAACTCAGTGAAGAATGTGCAGGTCAATTTATCTGCCCGAGGTGGTGCAGGAAGGAAGAGGGAAAGGTGGTAAACCAAATTCCAAATTTTGAAGGAATGAATTTGTAGGATTAGAGGAATGGGGGGCTCAGAGAACAGTGAATTTTCTGCCCCCAAACTTGGACCTTCCATCACCCTAATCATGTCCCTGAGGCTCATGCTATTTCACTGATCACCTACCTTTCGCTCACAGGATGCTCTTCCTGGGATGCCTTTCCTCTCTTCTCTGTTGGTCCCAAGACTGCCCAATTACAGAGCCAGTCGAACACACCCGAAGTATCTCTGTGAAGACCACATTCTGTCACATTTTTTTTTGCCCTTTTTTAAAAATTTTTTTATTTCAGCATATTATGGGGGTAAAGCCCATTCTGTCTTCACTGGGCTCGTCCTTAATTCTTACTGGACCCTCTGACAACCAAGCACTAGACTCGGTGCACAGTTGCACAGCTTAGCTTTTTGTTTTATATTATAGAGACTGTGTTAGCTAAGAAGCACTTAGTGGAATATGGTTCTACATGTTTCCTCCAATTAGTTTCTCTGTGTTTCTAAGTCTTATCCAGGCTAACAATCTATATTCCTTCAGTAAACAGACAAGTTCTTTAACGTTATTGGGAGGGGTAGGGCTTGAAGTCAACTGAAGAGTATGATTGTCCTAGCAGCCATCAATTTCCATAAAAAGTTAATATGTACACATTAAGGCAGACATGGAAAAAAGCTAACATATACACACCAATATAGTTTTTTGGCATCAGTATCTTTTACGTATATAAACAACCAGTTATGAGATAAGTGAAATCCCACTTACAGTAACAACAACAGTTGAGGAAAAAAAATATATAAGGGTTCCTTGAAGAAAACACTACCAAAGGAGTCTCAACCTAAACAGAGAGAGGATCTCTAAAAGAAAAAGATAGAATAGAGCATTGCAGTGGTAATGTGTATGCTATAGCAAACTGTATGCATATTCAGGGAGGTAATGGAAGACAAAGATTTTTAAAGGAAAAGAATGAAGAAAATTACATAATTGTTCTGAAGTAATTATTCTTGGCTACAAAGATAACAAGGATGATAACAAGGGTGATGTCAGTCTGTGGTTGGACAGGCAGTTGCCAGGCAGATGCCCTTACAGAAGTATTTCTTGTGTAAGGTTAAAAAGACCTTTGCACACTGGGGGATGGTCATGCTGGAAACTCAGACTTGTGGCGGAGAGGGGGAAAGGGCATTTATTGAAACCTTAAAATCTCTACCCCCATAATATGCTGAAATAAAAAAATTTTTTAAAAAGGGCAAAAAAAAAAAAAAAAAAAGACCTTTGCACAAGGTTGTAATGGCCTTTGTACAAGCATGACAACCCTACCTTCAATTTCATTTCCAGGGATTTATCTGATATATGTGCTTACATGCAAAATTAAAATGACTTACGTGCATGTTATTCATTATATTGATAATAGCAAAAGTTTGGAGATAATCTCAGTGTCCTCCAGTAGGAGATTGGCTAAATAAATTGTTATATATCTTTCTTTTCTTTCTTTTTTTTTTTTTTAGAGCTAGGGTCCTGCTCTGTCACCCAGGCTGGAGTGCGGTGGCACAGTCATAGCTCACTACCACCTCAAACTTCTGGGCTTAAACAATCCTCCTGCCTTGGCTGCCCAAGTAGCTAGGAGTGCAGGCATGTGCACCACACCTGGCTAATTTTTAAATTTTTTGTAGAGACGTATTCTTGCTGTGTTGCCCAGTCTGTCTTGAACTCTTGTCCTCAAGCTATCCTCCTATCTCAGCCTCCCAAAGTGCTGGAGTCATAGATATGAGACATCCTGCATTTTTAAAAACAAAGATTTCCACATTAGCTTGAGTTTGTCTAATACAAGCATCAGAGATGTGAAGCAGAGCATTTACTTTCCTGGAAAAGTCCCTTTATACCGACCTAGTGTAACTTTGGCCTGTACACATTTGCCTTGTGTTTTTTCAACATGAGTAAGACTTGGGAATGTAGAATTAATTCCATGGTATGCTATTATTGCATTTAAAAATAAGGGTGTGGGGCAGGCTAGAATTTGTATCGTTATGTATTTGCCTTGACATGAACTTGCTTGGACTGTCTATTCCTGTTGCTATTACATATTACCACAAATTCAGTGCCTCGAAATTACAGAAATTTATTCTCTTTCAGTTCTGGAGGCCAGAATGAAACTGCCTTTACAAATTAATAAAAAAGGGATGCAAGGCAGGAACTGTGGTAAGAGCCTAGCTAAAATTAATGATAATAATTAGCCACTGTCCCCTGTTTGCTTCTCTGTAACTGCCACTCTGGAGCCACACAGCTGGTGGCCATAAAGATTCTTAGCTTTCTAGATATTATAGATAATATCACCTTTTTGAAACCTAGAGGTAGTTTCTGAGATATCTTCCAGGTCCCACATCCCAGTGGAACGGCTGACCCACCCAGACCAGCCACCCATACCGGGGAACTAACTCAACTGGTCTTGTGACCCCCACCCAAGAACCTGGTCATCAAAGAAGATAATTTCTACAACCCCACGATTCCGCTCTGAACCCAGTCAGTCAGCAGGTTTCATTGCCTACACCAAACTATCTTTAAAACCCTGTCTCCCAAAATATCGGGGAGGCGGATTTGAGAAATTTTTCCCGTCTCTCGGCTCAGCCCTATGCGGAATAAACTCGTTTTTTGCTGTAAACCCTGCTGACTCAGCCTATTGGCTTCCTCTTGGGCAGCGGGCAAATGAACCTGGTTGGGCAGCAACAAGAAATCCAAAATGAGATTCGCTGAGCTACAACCAAGGGGTCTGCAGGGTCCAATCCGTCTGCAGGCTCTAATAGCTCTAGGATGGAGTTTCCTTGCCTTTCAAGCTTCTAGAGCTACAGTCCTTGCATTCCATGGTTCAAGGCCATTTTCAAATTCAAGTTTCCATTTTCAAAGTCAAGTCTCTCTCTACTTCAGTGATTGAACAGCCTTCTGAGCCCAAATCTCCCTGGGAATCCCTCTATTAGGATGCTTGCAATGACAGCATTCTAGGGCCCATCTGGAGAATCGAAGATAATCTCCTCATCTCAAAATCCTGTACTTAATCACATCCGTAAAATCCTTTTTTCCATGTACAGTTACATCCACTGGTTCCAGGGATCAGGAATATCTAATATCTTTGGGAGTCATTATTCAGCCTGTTAAACAAAACCTATGCAAAGCCATTGATTCTGACTGAGCTTACGCACTAGACCCAACGGACAAAACCAACATGGAGTCACTCATGCTAACACCCTATGTCACCAAACTGAAATTTAGTTGCTTATCTGACCCAAACCGATCTGTTTTAGCCGGCATGATAAGGAAGTCCCCTCTGCTTTAACCATTACGAGGAAAGTAACCCTAAGTAACCTTATGTTAACCAATCAGCTTTTTGTATTTTCTGTTTCCTTGATCCTACTCAAACTACCTTATAAAACGGGACTGGTCTGCCAAGCCCAACAGAGCCCATCTCTACTTTTAGATGAGATGCTGGCTGATTCATGAATCACAAATGACAAACCTAACAAAACTATCTGTTCAAATTGGCTCTCCATCCATTTGACACAGCTACAGGGCAGTGGTCTTTAACAGTGTCTCTGCCATCCGGAGTGACAACGTTTCCAGGATTCTCTTGTGCAGATTTGGAATCAGCCGTCTCAGAAGCCTTGGCTCTTTCCTATCAGAAAGTGGCATTTCAAGACCACCGTCTAAGTATGCTCATTGCTGATAGGTCAGTCCTTGTTTCTGGGCCTTTTTAGTGAAGAGCTAGAAAATATACATTTTTTTTTTTTAAAGATAAAATGCCTCATGGATTCACAGTGATACTTCCAATGCACAGCAAATTCAGACTGGAATTTTTTTTTTCTTTAAGCTTACAAGTAAACTTGAATTTGTCTGGCATGAGCATCACAGGTGTGTGGCTGAGCAGCTCCTTTCATCGGGAAGCCCTGATAAGCCTTGATGCCTCCAGTTCACATTCCAAACTGCTGGGTATTTACTTGATCTTCTAATACTATCTCTATAAAGTATATCATTTCTTCCTGGTTTTCGAGGATGCCTGGAATGATAAATTAGAATATCACATAATTATTCATTAGTTTTAGCCCAAGATGCTCAGAACAGCAATACCTACCACCGACAGGATTACTGAATAAAGTTAAAGGCATTTTCTGTATCTGCTCTCTCCATCCTCTGTCTCCCCCCACACCCCCATTTTTACAGCTATGTTGTTTCTATATTGCAGGGCATACATCATTACATATTTTATAACCCTGATTTTGATTTCTCTCTACATGCAAATATATATTCAAAATTCACCATCATGTTTATGTGAATGTATCTCCAGACAAATTGTTAGTCTAATGTTTGTTCTCTGGCAGATTCCTAACAATGAAATCATGGGAACAATATTCGTGAGTTATTGTGTAAGGGTGACAGTTTGTGGCCTCTATCTTGAAACTCACTTTTGCTAATTATAAAATCTTTAGCTCATGGGTTCTTTCCTTCAGTAAATTAAAAAAAGAAAAGTTTTTCTGTTTTATTTCTTTCAGCCTGAAACATTGGTATCAAAGTTTGATAAGTTTGGTGATTTTTTTTCTTTACAAATAATTTGGTCATTTTGCCTGGACTTTTAAAAAATTAAAGTCCACTAATTTTTACCAAAGTAAGCCTTCATGTATGGTCTTCTGGGTCAGTTTCTCCAGATGTTTACTGTGCCCTTTTAACATGCAGTTTAAAAAATTATTTTTTTACATTTACGAAAGTTTTATTGAATTATACTTTTTAGTATTTGCCCTGTTTCTTTGCTTTGGTTAGTTTCTCAGGGACTCCTACTATATATGTATCTTCTGTAATTGTCGCTTTCTCTCAAATTCTTTGTGTCATTTTTAATTTTTTTTATTTCAGCATATTATGGGGGTACAAATGTTAAGGTTACGTATATTGCCCATGCCCCCAAGTTCCCCCTCCCCCCTTGAGTCAGAGCTTCAAGCGTGACCATCCCCCAAATGTTGCACATCTCACTCATTGTGTTTGTATATACCCATCCCCTCCTCCCCCCTCTCACCTGCCCGACACCCGATAAATGTTTTTCCTATATGTCCATTGAGGTGTTGATCCATTAATACCAATTTGCTGGTGAGTACATGAGGTGCTTATTTTTCCATTCTTGAGATACTTCACTTAGTAGAATGGGTTCCAGCTGTATCCAGGAAAATATTAAGAGGTGCTATATCACCATTGTTTCTTAAAGTTGAATAGTACTCCATGCTATACATATACCACATTTTATTAATCCACGCATGTATTGATGGGCATTTGGGTTTTTTCCACAACTTTGCAATTGTGAATTGTGCTGCTGTAAACATTCGAGTGCCGGTGTCTTTTTCATAAAGTGACTTTTGATCTTCTGGGTAGATGCCCAGTAGTGGAATTGCTGGATCAAATGGTAGATCTACTTGTATCACTTTAAGGTGTCTCCATATTGCTTTCCACAGAGGTTGAACTAGTTTGCAGTCCCACCAGCAGTGTAGGAGTGTTTCTACCTCTCCACATCCATGCCAACATTTATTGTTTGGGGACTTTTTGATAAAGGCCATTCTCACTGGAGTTAAGTGATATCTCATTGTGGTTTTGATTTGCATTTCCCTGATGATTAGAGATGTTGAGCATTTTTTCATATGTTTGTTGGCCATTATTCTGTCTTCTTTTGAGAAGTTTCTGTTTCATGTCCTTTGCCCATTTTTTGATAGGGTTATTTGATTTTTTCTCGCTGATTTTCCTGAGTTCTAAATAGATTCTAGTTATCAGCCCTTTATCAGATGTGTAGCTTGCAAAAATTTTCTCCCATTCTGTGGGTTGTCTGTTTGCTCCCTTGACAGTTTCTTTGGCTGTGCAGAAGCTTTTTAATTTCATTAGGTCCCATTTGTTTATTTTTGTTGCTGTTGTGCTTGCCTTTGGGGTCTTCTTCATAAATTCTTTGCCTAGATCAATGACTAGAAGAGTATTTCCAACATTTTCCTCTAGAATTCTAATAGTTTCACACATAATGTTCAAGTCTGTTACCCAGTGTGAGTTGATTTTTCTGAGAGGTGAAAGGTGTGGGTCCTGTTTCAGTCTTCTGCATGTGGCTATCCAGTTTTCCCAGCACCATTTATTGAATAAGGATTCTTTTCCCCAGTATATGTTTTTGTCTTCTTTGTCAAAGATTAGTTGGCTATATGAGTATGGTTTTATATCTGAGTTCTCTCTTCTGTTCCACTGGTCAATGTCCCTGTTCTTGTGCCAGTAAAAAGCTGTTTTAATTACTATAGCCTTGTAGTATAGTTTGAAATCTGGTAAATTGATACCTTCTATTTTGTTTTTATTGCCTAGGGTTGCTTTTGCTATATGGGGTCTTCTCTGGTTCCATAAGAAGCATAAAACTATTTTTTCTATATCTGTGAAAAATGATGATGGTATTTTAACCCTTTTCACTTGCTTGTTTTTTTCTCATTATCCACTCGACATTATCCACACTCGACATCCGAGTGCAAAGGGTTAATAGGGATTGCATTGACTCTGTAGGTCATTTTGGGTAGTATAGACATTTTAACAATGTTGATTCTGCCAACCCATGAGGTTGGTATATTCTTCCACCTGTTTACATCCTCTGCTATTTCTTTCTTCAGTGTTTCATAGTTCTCCCTGTAGAAGTCTTTTACCTCCTTACTTAAATATATTCCTAGGTACTTTATTTTCTTTGTTGCTATTTTGAAAGGAATTGAGTCTTTGATTTGGTTCTCACTTGTACTGTTTTTGGTGTATATGAATGCCTCTGATTTCTGTGTATTGATTTTGTATCCTGAGACTTTATCAAATTCATTTATCAGTTCAAGGAATCTCTTGGTTGAATCCTTGGGGTTTTCTAGGTATAATATCATGTCATCAGCAAAGAGTGAGAGTTTGATCTCCTCTGCTTCCATTTGGATGCCCTTAATTCCGCTCTCTTGTCTGATTGCTGTAGCAAGGACTTCCAGCACTATGTTGAATAGAAGTGGAGATAGTGGGCAACCTTGTCTTGTTCCAGTTCTAAGTGGGAATGCTTTCAATTTTTCCCCATTCAGTATGATATTGGCTCTGGGTTTGTCATATATGGCTTGTATCATTTTTACGTAAGCCCCGTCTATGCCTATTTTGCTGAGCGTTCTTATCATAAAAGGGTGTTGAATTTTGTCAAATGCTTTTTCTGCATCTATTGAGAGGATCATATAGTCTTTGTTTTTGCTTCTGTTTATATGGTGAATTACATTTGTAGATTTGCATATGTTGAACCATCCCTGCATCCCTGGGATGAAACCCACTTGGTTGTGATGGATTATTTTCTTGGCAAGCACCTGGATTCAATTGGCTAGGATTTTGTTGAGAATTTTTGCATCTATATTCATAAGGGATATTGGTCTGTAGTTTTCTTTTTTTGTTGCATCCTTTCCTGGTTTTGGTATCAGGGTTATGTTTGCTTCATAAAATGTGTTGGG
>VSMD01008227.1:0-21009 GCA_008750895.1 Mirza zaza | reverse complement strand
TAACCGAAAGCAGGTAGGGCCGGGCGCAGTGGCTCATGCCTATAATTCCAAGCTAGGAGGATCACCTGAGGCCAGGCATTTGAGACCAGCCTGGGCAATAGAGACCGTGTCTCTACAAAAAGTTTTTTTTTTTTTAATTTAGCCAGGTGTGGCAGTGTGCACCTGTAGTCCCAGTTACTTGGGAGGCTGAGGCAGGAGAATCACTTGAACCCAGGAATCACTTGAACCCTGCAATCAGCTGAGATTATGTCATTGCACCCCAGCCTAGGCAACAGAACAAGACCCTGCCTCTTAAAAAAATTGAAAGCAGGGGCATGAGCAGATGCTTGTGCACCTATTCACACTATTTACTATTCACAATAGCAAAAAGATGGTGACAACCCAAATGTGTATCAACAGATAAATGAATTAACAAAATGGGGCACATCCGTATACTGATATATTATTCAGCTTTAAGAAGAAAAGAAATGTTGACACATGCTACAATTGGATGAACTTTGAAAGCTTTATGCTAAGTGAAATAAGCCAGACACACACACAAAAAACAAACAATGTACGATTCCACTTATAAGAGGCACCCAGGGTAGTCAAAAATTGCAGAAACGGAGTAGTCAAAAAAGCAGAACGGTGGTGGTGAGGGAGTAGGACAGGAGGAGTGGGGACTCACTGTCCACAGGCCCAGAGTTTCAGCTGGGAAGATGAAAAGAGTCCTGGCAACGGAAGGTGGTGGCCGTGCCACAGCCGTGTGGATGTGTGAGTGACACTGTATTTCACTACAATTGAAAACATAAATTAACTTTAAAAATTACCCAGGTAGCCTCTGAATGCCGCATTATTTTGGTACTGCTCAAGGCAGATCACTCAATGTAATACAAAATACGACTGGAAAAGGTGGTTAATCCTGCTGACATTTAACTGGGCTGAAAGTGGAGGGAAGCCTTGCTACTGTGGTCTTGCCCAGACTGCTGCGGTCCACCTGCTGGCAGGACGCCCCAATTGCGGGCAAAGAACCACACTTTCTTCTAACGCCCTAACAGCTCCAAGTGGGGCTGGGGGGCCTTGTGGTGAGCTGTGATAGGCATACACAGCCATCTCACGGCAGGTGCTTGGTGGCCGGTGTCCCTGGCCCTGACGAGGTGAGGTGCAGGGATTCTCTGCTTCGACTCAACTACATCCCCACGTAGAAAGGACCTAGCTGGGCTTGCTTTACTTCTGGAAGGACCAGAGAAATCCGCTTCTCTCACCCACTGGGAGCCACATGTTCTCTTTGACTACTTTTTGAAGAAGGAAAACAAACAGATCGGGGAAAACAAACAAAAAAAGGGGGGTGGGATGGGGAGGCGAGTGCTGGCTGGAACGCATGAGTCATGCTCGGCAGGAGGTCGGTTTGGAGCAAAAGCCCTCACCCAGCACTTTCCTCGCTCAGCCCTGAAATCACAAACAACCCCTTGGCCCGGGTCTTAACGGGCCTGCCTCCACTGAGCACAGCCGCCGTCTGACACAGAGAACGCAATTAGACATGCACAAGTGGCCTGTGAAGTACCGGGGTGGCGCGGCCACCGGAGCGCTCCAGGAATCCAGCCCGGCCTTCCTGGGAAAACATTGCTGGGGCTCATTAGCGGTGACAACGGTGATAATGGCCAATAACACAAAGAGAACATCGTGTTTCGGTTTCAGGCCTTTGGCCAGGGCAACAAGACAGGTGTGTGTGTGTGTGTGTGCGCGCGCGTGTTTGGTGGTGGTAGTGAGGCGACGTTTGTTTTCATTTTTCTATCACAAAAGACCCTGAGCCTTGCAGTGGTTGGCAATGTCAACGCTTCAGGGTGAAGGAATGGGGAAACGTGCCCATGGTGAGATCGACTCCAGCAGCCTGTGACTTGGGAAAGTCACCAGTTCCTGTGGCCTCTGTCTTGTCATCTGTAAAATGAGGATAATAATAGAACCTACCTCCCCCCAGGGTGATTGAGGTATTGCAGTAAAGCACTTGGCTGCAGGCCCGGAGCAGAGTTAGGACACATTCGGCATTGGCTATCATTAAAAAAACAAGTTTTATGTATTTAAGGAGCCATTGTTGAATGTCTGTTTGTGAACACCCGTGTAGAAGCCGGCTGTGAAAACAGTCTTTGCTCTCGCAGTGCTCAAGGACAGCTGAGGTGATGAGAAAGCCACCCGGCTCACCTCAGTGCTGGAGCACCGGGCACGAAGCAGGAGGTGGCTCAGCTCACCCTCGGGTCTGTGCGTTCCCTCTGGTTCGTTAGCGTGTCTCCCTGGTGGCGGAGGAGGGCTGTTGCCGCAGGCTGCCGGCGGCCGGGATTGGACCCTGGCCTGGTTCTGGCTTTAACGAAGAAGTGAACTCTGCCCTTGCTTGTTACTGCTGTGAAGCACGTTGTTCTCGAGTGATAAGTCATCAGGATGTTTTTAATCGTGATGATGGAATTCCACCTCAAGTTAGCTTAAGCAAAAGTAAACAAGAAAAACTCCAAAAAGGAGGTTTCTCTTCTTACATAATTGGAGAGAACAGAAAGGGTCTTCTAGCTTCAGTCATAGCTGGATCTAGGTGCTCAAATCTCACCCTCTCCCCTTTCCTTCTCCATTCTTCAGTAAGTAGGTTCAGGCACACGCAGCAAACCCTCAGCTCGTGGTTTCAGAGTAAGGAGAGCCTCTGCTGGACCAAAAACTCTGGGCAGGCGGATGGAGCACCTCAGTTCCGTGCTCACCCCCAAAGCCAGGAGGTAGGGTGACCAGCAGCCCCACAGCCCCCACAGGGGTGGGTGAGGGTGCGAGGCAGACAAAACTGTGCATGTCAGTGAGACCCTGTGCACAGAAAGTCTGAGCGGACACCAAGCATTCCAGGTGAGCCGCTGACGCAGCCTTTATCCTTGTATCTCACCCAACTGTGCTTCACATGGCTGGTCTGGCACACTGTGAGGGGTCAGCCCACTTGCTTGCATTCAGAAGCTGAAGGGTTTCCAGCTGTTCCTGGGTCAAACCCAGTGAGGACCGAGTTCTCCTGAGTGGAGCCCGCCATGGTGGCCGGTCCAAGGCGGTGCCCAGTAAGTCTTGTTTCCTGACTGGTAGGCACATCCTGGGGGACTCCCCTCCCCGTGGAGTGGGAACAATCCCTATAACCAGGATTGCAGAAAAGGCTTCCAAGGCTGGGTCATAAAACCCATTGTGGCTCCCGTCTTGCTCTCCTTGAGTTGCTCACTCTGGAGCAGCCGGACGCCATGCTGTAGAGATGCTCAGGCAGCTCTCTGGAGGCATCCACATGGAAGAAACTGAGGTCTCCTACCAACAGCCGGTACCAACCCGCCATGCATGTGGGTGCACCAGCTTGGACGCGGGTCCTCCAGCCCTAGTAGAGCCCATGGGATGCAGGCCTGGTTGACCCCCCATGAAAACCCTGAGCCAGGACCACCCAGCTAAGCCGCTCCTGGATTCTTGACCCTCAAAAACTATGAAATAATAAATGTTCATTGTCGTTTTGAGCCACTGAGTTTTGGGATCGTTTGTTACACAGCAGCAGAAAACTGATTCAGGGATGTTATGGTCTCTCCCTCTCTTCACAGGAACAGAGTCACTTGGTAAGTTTCCTTGGATCGTTTTCAAAGCACTTCTCAATGACTATTATTATTGTCACAAAGTTTAAATTTCAGGAACGGAATCGTGCTGGTGCCACAGGTGGCTCCTACTCTCTCAAGGCTGAGTTTGCAGATTAAAAAAAAAACAATCATGTTTGCACTGTACTTCCCCCTCTTGTGCTAGACACTAAAGGAGTTGAAATTCAAGCCAGAAGGTACTTTCAAAGATTTGCCATGTTCCTCCTCATCACTGACACGGCGTGGCAATCACAGCACAACTGTACAAATTCATTGGTGACACATGGCAAGAGTCACCTGGATCCTGAACCCCCGCGATGTCCTCTAGGTGGACTTCTGGCTGAAGCACTATCTCCCTGGAAAACGAGCTAGAATTCAAGGAAGCCTGATCCTAGGCTGCTGGAATCTGCGAGGACTCAGAGAAGAGGTGGACCCAGTCCCCACGATGACCTGGACTTACCCCACCCCCTGGGTCCCCTGCTTGGTGGTCTGGACCCACCCTGCTTTCCTGAAGGAGTGTCCCTCACTCTCCTGCCATCCCCAGTCACTTAGGCGCAGTGCCTGGGCCCTCGGCAGGAAGCCTCCAACCGAGCAGTCTCTGGCCTGTGTCGTGGCTGGCGCCGGCTCCTCCCCTCTGCGGATGTGGACATTGCCATCCATCAGGAACCCGCCTGGGACACTTCCCGAGTACTGCATCTCCCTGCTCTCCCAGAGCCGGACTCCAGTCCTGGAAGGCAAGCCACACGCCTCAGGTGCCAGCCAGGACTCTGCAAGTGACAGACGCGGCCACACGTGCTGGCGGCAGGGCTTAAGCCACGTCCTCAGGGCTCTGCCGCGTGCCCCGGCTCTGGGCTCCTCAGCATGTTGGGTTTGTGTCACTTGGCCACAGCTGCCTGTCAGGCAGGACCGGCAGGACAGGGCAACATGACCCAGGGTCCCCCAGGGCCCTGGGTTGAAGGGAGCAGAGCCCCTTCACCCGGCTCAGGCACAGCGCTGCCTGGGGGAAGCCTGGCGTCTGACTCTCCCTTCTGTAAAGCAGCCGCGTGGGGAATGCAGGTGGGGGGCAGAGGGAGGGACGAGGCAGTTGTGTACGGATGTCTGGTTTGGAGACTTTCCTGGAAACGTCAGTGTTTGCATCAGCAAAACAGGGGGCAGGGCACTTCCGGCCGGTCACTAACTGGAACAAACAGAAAGGAGAGAAAGTCAAGCAGGGGTGGCAAACCAC
Source organism: Mirza zaza (assembly GCA_008750895.1). NCBI lineage: Eukaryota > Metazoa > Chordata > Mammalia > Primates > Cheirogaleidae > Mirza > Mirza zaza. The sequence continues at coordinate 16,185 of VSMD01008227.1, read as the reverse complement.
AAACAAATAATTCAGGAATAAATGTACCTCTGTGGAGTGTGACTTTCTTCTAAAGGAATTTATAGCTGTTGACAGATCGTATCATTCCGTTTCTCAACAGGTTAGGATGACAGCCAGAGACTGTCGGGGTGACACTCAGTGGGACGCAAGGCTCTTTTAAGATAAAAAATTAGGGTTCCCTGTGGCAGCTGCATGAGCAGTCTCAAACCCAAAGGCGGGCAGCGCCCAGCTGGAGGGGTCTGGCCCACGGGCAGTGGCGTCCACCAGCCTCGGGGCTTTGCCCGTCCTCGTCAGAGACACCATCTGCAGGGGTTGGGGGAGCCGTGGCTGCCGCCCCTGTGGGACAGAGCAGGCCCTAACCCGGCACTCAGCTGTGTTCCATCCCGGCCCCAGGCAGGGCTGGCACAGGGGTGGAGGGGCGTCCTGGCGCCCACCAGCTCTCCATTCCTTCTCTTCGCGGGGAAGGACAACTCGCACTGGCCCGGCGCTGAGGGCTCCCGGCTGCTTACCCAGCTGAGGAAATGCCGCGATTTGCTGAGAGCCACTTAAAATAACCCAGAGCCTCTTCCCTGTTCTCTGGCTGGTCTCGCTGTCCCTGTGCTGGCCGTCCTGCTGACACTGGGCCTGTGGAGGGAGGTGGGCTTTCCGTGCCGTCCCCTGGGCCATCCCCACCACGAGGAGACCTGCGTGTGGGTCACCTCCAGCTGGGACGCAGCTGGCAGGGCCTCACCGCGAGCATCTGAGGACCCGGGGCTTTGGGCGGGGTACTTAGCAGAGGGCAGGAGAGAGAGGGGCTGGGGGCAGGGATGTAGGTGAGGGGAGCGGGCAGAGTGCCGATTTTTGCTGACAGTCACTGCCTCAGTCGGAATTCCCAGCCAAAGCGGGAGTGCCCTGGCCCCCCCGGGGGTCCAGGACTCCCCGCAGGAGCAGGCTTGGGGCGCAGGCCGGCTGGCTCACTCCGGACCACGGGGGAGGGCTGCCAGGCTCTCGGAAAGTGATCTAAGGCAGCCTGGCATCCCATCACCTGGACAGAGAGGGACTTCCGGGGCAGGATCTAGGGGTGGGGCCCAGATGTTTCTCAGAGTCTCAGAATTAGTTGACTTCCTCCCCCACATTTCCTTATTTCTTTTTAATGCTCGGTGAAAATCAAGGACATTTGGGACCAAGGGCACCCAGTCTTGCGTGGCTGGCTGATCACGAAACCATCAAAACCTCCCAGAATGGCTCCTTCGTGCTCACAAACGTAACTACTTTATTTGTTCCTAACCCCACCTTGTTGGAAGTTATTTAAAGCAGTTTCAATGGAGTGAAACTGAGTCATATCTTAACTGCTGAAGTGCTTCTTATAAACAGACCTGAACGACTCCTTTGGCAAAGGATTCCGCAATAGCTTTGTTTTCCAAGCTTAGATGACGGTAGAGCAGGCTTATTTGAAGCAAGGTGTACTTGTGCTAAGTTCCAATGGGCAGAGACTCTGGAGGCTCTAGGAATACTGGATAATCAGAAATCAGGCCATTTTTCTTTAAAAAGTTTTCAGCCATCAAAGGTAAAGATTCGTGGCCGCGGTTCTCAGCTCTGAGCCGCACCGGAGTCATGCAGGGAGCTTACACGTGAGAACGGCGCTGTTGCGGACTCTGCCTGGAGCAGGTACATCCGTCTCTGGGCACAGCTGGTGAATCACCTGCCTGGTGGGGTAGAGCCTACCTCTGGGCTGTGTGGAAGCCCCCCAGCCCCTGACACCGCTGCCAGCCTCCCGAGTGACACGGTGTGGCCGTGGCCACGTGCCAGGGCTGGCCAAGCACACGGCTCCCCCGGGCTCGGCTGTGAAGGAGCAGGGAAGGCGCAGGAGCTGTTCTGCCACGAGTGGCCAGGGCTCCTGGGGCGGTGCCGGTGGTGACGGTGGTGGAAGTTGCAGGCTGGCACCCCCTCCTACAGGAGAGGACAGAGCTCAGAGAGGTCCAGGGACTTGGCCAAGGCTTCATAACTGAGGACTGGCAGAGCCAGGATTGGAACCTGGCCCCTCTGGCTCCGACGCCCGCCCCCTTTCCTCCCGTGGGCCAGCTCTGCACCATAATTCGGGGCGTTGCTCCAGGCTCTGTGGCTTTTAGGCCGAGCTCTCTGACCCTCCCAGCACGTCTACGAGCAACCAAACACGCCTGTTTTTCTTAGTTTAACTTTTTTTATTGAAGTATCATATACATACAGAAAAGTTCACAGATCCTAAACATGCAGCCAGTGAATTTGGATGAAATGAACACACTCGTGCAATCGGAACCCAGACCAAGAAACAGAGCCTGGCCGGCGGCCTAGAGTCTCCCCCGCGGCACCTGCTCCCAAATGCAACCCCCGTAGGATTCTGCTACAAATGATTCGCCTGTTATTGAACTTTATGTAGTCAGAATGCCATGGCGTGCACTCTCTGTGTCTGGCTTCCTCCACTCAGTGCGGTCCGAGTCATCCTCGCACGCTGCTGTGCGCAGCTGCGGTTCGCTCACCCGCCCTGCCGCCTGGCGTGAATGTACCAACTGGGTCGCCTGTCCTGTTGTGGACGGGCATTTGGTGTTGGGATGGTGCTGCTAGGAATATTCTGGTGCCTGTCTTTGTGCACCCATATAACCATCAATACCCTCTTAAGAAACACCTTTTCAACTTAAATTAGCAGAGTTGGTTTATGGTGCTTACAACTAAGCACCTTGGCTGATGGCATTTATAAGCACTATTATTAGTTCCATTTTACAGAGGAGGAAACTGAGGTTCCGAGAGAAGTTCAGCGACTCACTCAAGGTCATGTAACTAAGGAGCAGCAGAGCTGGGATTTGGACCAGAGCCGCCTCTTGACCACTAGTTAAGGAACACGTGTGCATCTCAACAGTCCCACAGCTCTGCCTGGCGCCCTGCGGTGTTTAACAGCTCACACCCACCCCCTTGACGGAGCTGGCTGGGCTGGGAGTGGCGCCCAGAGCCACTGGTCCCAGAGCTGCACTAAAGGTGCTGCCCCAGGCAGGGCTCGTGGGGTCAGCTGGTGCCCAGGAGTCCTGGGGAGAGCATCAGTCTGTTCCTGGAGGGCCGTGCCACAGAGGGGGGCCTCCTGGGCCATGGCTGAGCCTGGCATCAGCCCTTCTAGAGGGAGGCCCCTCCTGACAGTAGGGAGCTTCCTTTCAGACAAGAGGGCAAGCTCCTTGGCTGGGCAGAGCCAATACCTTGACCAATACCTTGGTCTGGGTATTGCTGAAGTGGCCAGTGGGGACGGGGCTCCCAGCCTCAAGATTCACCCTCTACCTCTCATGTGCATCCTAAGAATGGGAATGACACTTCCCATGGCCAGTGTATCCCAGGCTGCTGACACTCTGGCAGCTCTGGGCTAGGGACCCCTCCCCACCCACTCACCTCTGCAAATAGCAGTGTGGCGTGTGGCAGTAGAGGAAAGTAGTGCTTCTGCTGAATGGCCCGAGTGCTGGCCACTTTGGGACCCACCATGGTGAGGATGATCTCCCTGCAGGTGGAAGTGTGGGTCAGAGGCCTCACCTGGGCCCTCTGCAAACAGCCTTTGAATCAGATTCACTGCCCTGGAAATCGGGGATCAGGGTCCCAGAGGCCCAAAAGCAAGCAGAGGTAAGAGGTGACTGGCAGCATGTTTGACAGGATGCTGAGACCAAAAGGAGAGAAGCCAAGGGTGCTGGCCGAGTGTGGGCACTTGAGATCTTCCTGTGTCCCTTCCTGCAATCCTCGAAGTGTGGTCTCTGACCAGCAACGCTGCAGCAACATCTGGGAACTTGTTAGAAATGCACATTTTCAGACTCCTATTGCATCAGGAGTTCTGCAGGTGGGGCTCGGCACTCCACATTTTAATATGCTCCTGGAAATTCTGAAGCATGCTCAAGTTTGAAAGCCACTGGCACAGTGCAACTCTATGAAGGAGGTATTATTATAACAGTCCCATCTTATAGCTGAGGAAATAGAGACTTAATGTTTGAGCCAATTGCCCTAAGTTACACAGTTAGTAGGAGGAACTTGGTTAAGATTAGTTGCAGCCGTGAATAACAGAAACAGAACTCCAAAAACCATGCACTAAACAAAATAGCTTATTTTTCCTTCTTGGTCCAAGGGAGCTGCTAGAGCTCTAGCCATTATGTCCACATTCCAGGCAGCAAAAGGGAGGAAAGTGAGGAAGGTCATTCCCTGTCCCTTTAACTAGGACACTTGCTAAAATTTTATATATGGCTTTAGCTTATATCTTACTGGCCACAACTTAGTCAACTGCTTCACCTAGCAGAAAAAGAGGCTGGGAAAATGAAGTCTGCGTTGTGCATGCAGGTAAGCCCTGGGGTTCTACCGCTACAGAAGAACCTTGATATCCGGGGGCAACTAGGATGTCTCTATCCCAAGGGTGCATCTGGAAATCAAACCTAAAGCTGATAATTTCACCATCTGAAGTCATGTTTTTTGTTTAAATGTTGTCTTTTTCTTCCCCTTTTGGAAGCTCCCCAAAGAGTAAGCAGTCTTGAAAGCCTTCTCCTTACCTGCTATATCCCTTGTGCCTAGGACAATATCTGGCACGTGGGAGGAGATCGGTATTTGTCATTGAGTGTAAATTTTTAAAAGGTTAAATTAGTTCACATATGTAAGAGAGCCTTCTCAGGTGGTTGCTGCTGTTTATGTCACACTGAGGGCTGGCCATGGGCAAGGTTTACCTCAATCTCACTGCCAGCCCTTGCCAGGAACTTGCACACAAACCCTAGTTCCTGACCTGGGCCTCTCCCTGGGCTTTAAAACAATCAGCACTGATTGATCGATTAGGTCTGGAGACTGCACCAGCCACAGCCCAGTTGAGCAACAAGATTTTTAGAGAAAACTCACATCCCCGCTTCCTGTCCAAACCTGGAACTGGGCCTTGAGAACAAAGCTAGGCTCAAGCTGCAATGACGGGGAGTCTGTCCCACGGAGCGTCCTTTGAGCTTTTCCTCAGTTGGTGCAGCCTCCCCAGGCTTTAGGAACTGGCTCCCACCCCTTGTTGCCGGTGTTTGGTTTTGCAATTGCCCCTATTTTACTTAACTGGGTCAGGCTGGATGGAGCCAGGAGGGTGTTTTCATTGGCTGCCTTCCCCTGCCAAGTGGCATGCACAAAGGCAGCCTCCGAAATCCAATTTAACATAAATCTTGACATTTGCACCCAGACAAGTGGGCCTTATTCAAATCAAACCCTCGATTGTTGAGTGGGAGAACAGACAATAGCAGATGTTGTGTTGTTCACTTGCAACTGTCCTGATTACAGAAAAACGCTAATTTCATGGGATTTTTTAAAAGTGAAGCAAATATTTAGGAAGAATTGTCCTCATTTTAAAAATACAGATCGAGGAGGCCACAAGGGTGCATTTTATTTATTGATAATGTGGACCACATCCATTCCTGAATCTCATTTGTTCCACCTCCCTTCCCCCAGGGCTATTTTGAAGAGCAGAATGGAAACAAGGCAATATTTGTGGAAGTCCCATCAACAATGACCTTCCACTCGGGAGCTCAGGGAACTCTCCCCTCACCCCAACTGCCACTCCCCACAGGTCCCCTGCCCCGTCTTCCTTTCCTTGAATGTGTCTTCTCAATACTTGCTTCACAGCTCAAATGTCACCTCCTTGGGAAAGGGTGTCCAGTTAATCCTTGTCATGGTGCTCTGCCCTGGCACAGCACTTCTGAGCCCTTAATCCTGAGAAGTTATTTTATGCATTTGTTTACCTGTTTTTATTTCTCCCCCCACAGGGAGCATCAGCTCCATGAGCACAGAGACATTGTCTGTCTTGTCACAGCCGCATCCCTTGTGTCTAGAACAATGTCGGGCACACGGATGTAGAGTTGCGTGTATGTTGACTGGGGGTTTGGTTGGGCAGTAGGGGAGAAAGTGATTGATTAAAGATTCAATTAATGTGTTCAGCATTATCTAAATACCTGAAGCAGCGGCTAGAGCACCTGGGGTCCCTAAGTACCTGGAGAAGGTGTGTACGGGAGTACCTGGAGCAGATATCTGAAGCAGTACCGGGACTTCCTGGGGCCCCTAAGTACATGAAGCAGGTGTGTGCAGCAGTACCTGGAGTACCTGGAGCCCCTAAGTACCTGGAGCAGGGATTGTGTGAGAAATTTTGTGGCCCAAGATACTTCCAGAGTAGTAGGAGGAATGAGTAATTTGCAGTAGCCAAATAATGGCCACGAATGCGCGAGGTGTCAACAGCAGGAGTTGCAGGTTACAAATGCAGTGGGGCTGTGCGGGGCCCACACTCATGGGGACTGCAGCCACGCTCCCTGGAGTGGGGCGCAGGTGGCACCTCGGCCAGCAACCTCGTCTGCCACTCGGGAGCACGTCCCTGCTCTGGCTCTGTACCCTGGCCCTTCACAGGCGGCCTGCCGAGTCCCCTCCTGCGCTTCCTCCAGAGGCCCTTGGCAGCAGCTCCCTGTCGCTACCTGCTCTGGGGTCTGGCTTTGAGCAGCTGCCGCTACAGTGGAGGTCCCAGCCCTGCCCACACTCAGGCCCAGACTGTGTGTGGCTGCGGTGGCCAGGGCCCAGGCGGTCTACAGCACAGGTCAAGTGCTCTGCAAGGCCCGCCCTGCCCGGTGGAACCGTCCCATGGGCGGGAGGCGGCCATACCGGCACTGCGCTCTCACTGTGGTTAGAAACACTCTTGACACTTTCCCTTTGGCTGTCTCTACCCCATTCTCAGCACTAGGGCCCTCATGAGAGGACACCAGGGAACCGGCTCCAAGGACGTCAGTCTGGCTGACAAACCTTGTGTGTTCTGTCTTCAATGGCACCTTGACTGTTGTGTTCAAAGGAAGCTTTGAACAACAGACGGAAACCCCCGCCAGGCCAAGCCCAAGGAGTAGCTTATTAAAATGTATTTAGGTTAAGGCCTATTTTTTTAAAGCTACTTCATAAGGAAAAAAACTGGACTTCTATCATGAGGAAGACTGCTGCAGAGAGAGGGAGGTCGGCTGGCCTTCGCTCCAAGTCCTGTGGCCGTGGCAGTGGCTCGCCCGGCGGGACAGAGCTGTGCTGAGGCGTCAGGCAGGAAGCGGGCGCTTCAGCAGCAAAGCCGACCCTCTGTGCCGCCTGGGGTCTCCCCAGCCCGCACGGCCACGTGGGAGGGACAGAAGTGGGAGGGGAGGACTGGTGTCACGGGTGTGAGAGACACTCCGCTCCCGAGAGGGGCTCCCCGGCTGCCATTGTGCCCCCACTTTCTCCCTCACCCTTGACCCTACTCTGGAGGCCTTGGGGGCTCCACCAGCTGAGCGACCCCTCCAAGAAAGCCTGTCTCTCGGCAGGAGGAGTCCCGGCTCCGGGCCCAGGTGCAAACGGGAGGCCATTCTAGATCTAGAGAGATGGGCGGGGTCATGGGTCACTCTCGTATAAGTCTCCAATCCAAAAGTGTAAAGGTCATGTCATATTGAGACACTGGGCGCCGTTCGAAGCCCAAGCCCTCCTGCAGGGGCTGGAAGGACACATTACCGTAGAAATAAGGAGTGGACCGCTCACCCTGTGGCCTGAGAGCTACAAAGGCTGAACTTGGGCTGGAGGAGGGGACCCAGTGTCCTGCTCACATGTGGTCCTGCTGCTAACATGTTTGGGTCAACTCTGGGGATGAGAAAAGACTTCATAGACACAACCTGGGATGGGCCTTAGAGACTCATTAGTCAACCCCCTCCTGTTCCTGATGTAGAAATAGGCCCAAAGGAAATAATAATAATCACCACCATCATCACAATCGTTGTCACCATCATCAACATCACTGTCATCATCACCATCACCATTGCTAACACTTATAGAGTGCTTACTGTTTGCCAGGAGCATTTGTAAGCCCCTTTGGGTTAATTCAGTTAGTCTTCCCAGAGGCAGCCCTCCTGGGTAGATGTGGTTATTACTGTTTACTCATGAGGTAACGGAGGTCACATGTGTACCCAGGTCACACAGCTAGTAGGCGATGCAGCTGAGATGAGGACTCGGTTTGTCTGGCTTCAGGGTCTGTGATCCAAGACCTCATGATGACAGGGCACTGGAGGATCGGAGCAGACACCTCCTGACCCAGTTTCAGAACGAGCCTTCTGCGGTCCACACTCGGCCGTGGACACCCCGGGGCCTGCACTGGCTGGGCAGGGTGGGCAGGGGCTGCGTTTCCCGACTGCTTGTTTACCAGTGGGGGAAGGACGGCAGTGAGTCAGAGATGGGGACCGTCTAGTTCAGTTCAGTTCAATCCGGTTCTGCTGCCCAGCGCCCAGGGCTTCTATCTTCCGTCAGAGGGCAGCCTGCTTAACGTCCAGAAAGGGCGTGAAAAGCAGCGGCCACGGCAGGTCAACCGTGGACATCACCCCTTGGGAATCCTCCAGACTCGTCTGTTACATCCAGTTTTCTCCAATTTTCTACAGCCTGGACACAGAATGCCGTGTTTCACCCTTTGTGGCTAAAACACACCATACAGCACACGTGTGCACACGCACACCCTTTTGTGGAAAAGGCCATAGAACAACATTAAATAATTTTTAAAAACAAAAAGCACCCACAATCCCACCACTAAGTAACTCTTTTGGGGTTTGAGTATTTATTACCCTACAGTTTATGGCCCCTTTTAAAGCCTCAGAGAATCACAGCCTCGGGTCTTATATGCAAAACTCAATCCAGTGTCCTCCTTTTCCTACTGAAGAGACTGACCATAGGAGTCCCGTGGGGGACTTCACAAGGAGAAGGAGAGCTGATGCCCTCAAGGCGTCTCCCTGGGGGCCTTGGACCTGCTCCTCAAGCTCCCAGGCACAGGCCAGTCTCCTGGGGGATTTTGTTCACAGGTAGATCATTATTTATTCAGTCTCCAACTGAGGAATTTTGGTCATTTGTTAAAGGCTGTCTATTGAGCAGAAGTGAAACTTACATCAATGAATTAAGTTCATTAGGAAACTCATAAACAAGGTAATCATTAAAAATAGGCGGAAATCCCCTTAACCCATAGTTTTTTACCCAAAACCAATAGGAAATACCAAATTTAACAGTAAAGCATTCACCATATTCCCACTGAACCAAGAACATGACAACAGCTGCTGATGCTACCACTCACTTTCATTCAGGAGGTCCCAGCCCATCAAACATAACAAGAAAAAGTAAGCATTATAAAGATTTAAAAACATCAAAAGATTAAAATCCCATCAAGTGTTGGCTATCTAGAAAATTTGAAAGAGTCAGTTAAAAACTCATTAGAAAGTCAGATTTCAGCCAAAAAAGTTTTAAAACACTGTCAATAACCGATTTTAAAAGTATACATTAAAAAAAATAATAAAGTGATTAAGTGGCCATCGTAGACACTAGGGCACTCTCTTGCTCTCCTTGGCTAACGTGTTTGTCTTGAGTGCTGGGCTGGGCTCAGTGCCTGTGCCTTTTGACCCGGATGTCTGTTGTGCTACTTCCCTCCGTAGCTCCCCGGCTCTCTCTTTCCCTCCGGCACCAGCTGCCTCTATGCAAGGAACCCAGCAGAGCCCTTCGCTCCTGGAAAGTGGAAAGTGGATGGAGAGGAAATGCTGACACCCAGCCAGACACACTTAGGAGCACCGCAAGGTGAATGCCAGTGACTCCTTGCAACTCTAGACACCCTGGGACGACATTCATGTTGTCAGCCACAAGGGGAGGGACACTCCGGGCCCCAGAGGGCAGTCTGCCCTGCAACAGCAAGGCTTTGGAACAAGGCCCAAGATTTGAGCCTGGAAGCTGACTTTTGTACGACTGTCCGTAAACAAGGAGAGGGGGATGAGGCTCCATCTTCCATTACCTGCTGTTGCCGCCATCTTTGAAATTCCCCGTCAGGAAACCCTGTGCAGAATCAGGTGAGAACCATCTGGGGAAGAAATGATTTCCAAGACACCTGATCCAGCTATTATTGTTGGAAACAAACCACAGCAAAACTTAGTTGTGCATAACGATCCTTTGGTTGTGCTCGTGGAGTCTGCAGGTCAGGCATTGAAACAGACATACGGAAACTAACTACCTCTTCTGTCACACCACGGCCGGGACCCCAGCGGGGAAGCCTCGGAGGCCAGGGGTGACTTGCTGATGTCTTGACTCACATGCTTGGTGGCTGGGACCTCAGCTGGGCAGTTGGCTGGAACCCACACGTGGGGTCTCTCTGTGTGGTTTCTCTGCGAGAGCTAGTCTGGGCTTCCTCACAGCATGGCTGCCAGGTTCCAAGAGTGAGTGTCTTTAGAGAACCAAGTGACAGCTGAATCATTTTATTTTATCGTGGTAAAAAAACGCATAACATAAATTTTACCTTCTTAACCATTTTTAAGTACAGTTCAGTAGTGTTAAGTATATTCATATTGTTGTGAAACAGATGGGCAGAACTTTTTCATCTTCTAAATCTAAAACTCTTTACCTGTTAAACAGCAACTTCCCATTTCCCCCTCCCCGTCTCCTTATCTCCTGATAAAAACCATGATTCTACTTTCTGTCTCTATGAATTTAAGTCCTTTGGATACCTCATATAAGCAGAATCATACAGTATTTGTTTTTTGTGACTGGCTTATTTCAATTAGGGTAATGACCCTAAAGTGTGCCCATGTTGTAGCATATGACACGATTTCCTTCCTTTTTAATAATGCTGAGTAATATTCTATTATGTAGACTTTTTTGTTTATCCATCCGTCAGTGGACATCTGGGTGGCTTCTACCTCTTGGCTATTGTGACTAGTGCTGCAATGAACATGAGTGTGCCAATATCTCTTTGAGACTCTGCTTTCTTTTGTGAACTAAAATAAAATTTTAAGGCTCGCTGCCCCCCACCCCCTCTACCAGCTGACTAAATGGACCCCCTCGTGGCCAAAGGAATATCCTAAACCTTAAAAAGTATCTTCCAGGAGGAGGGAGGTCAAACCTGCCTAATCATGCCCCTCCCCTTATTGGGACATCCTTTGTAACCCATCAACAGGCCTAAGGGTATATAACACAAACCTACAGGTCCTCAGTTTACACAACAAATCTATAACAGTTCCTTATGTTAAAACATGCCAAACCTTTAGACAAAGCTTCATGTCTTTAACCAATTACAAGTCAAAGAATCTTTAAACCCACCTATAACCTTAAAGTTTCCCCCTCCCTCCCCACTTCGAGATGGCCCACCTTTTCAGGCCAAACCAATGTAGGCCTCCCACGTATTGATTTATGACTTTACCTGTAATCTGTCTCCCTGAAATGTATAAAACCAAACTGTAACCCAACCACAGCAAGTCCACTTACTCAAGGCTTCTTTAGCATGGCTTCGGGTCATGGTCCTCAAATTTGGCTCAGAGTAAATCTCTTTAAAATTATTTTATAGAGTTTGGCTTTTTTTTTCCCATTAATACTTTCAATTCCTTTAGATATATAACCAGAAGTAGAATTGCTGCATCATGTGGTAGTTTTATTGTTATTGTTTTGAAGAACCTCTGTACTATTTTCCATAGTGGTTGCACCAATTTACATTTGACCAGCAAAGACCAAGGGTTCCAATTTCTCCACCTTCTCACCAACACTGGTTATTTTCTGAGGGGGAGGGGCAGTTGGTTGTTGTTGTTGTTTTTTGAGACAGAGTCTCACTCTGTTGCCCCGGCTAGAGTGCCATGGCATCTGCCTAGCTCACAGCAACCTCAAACTCTTGGGTTCAAGCGATCCTTCTACCTCAGCCTTCCGAGTAGCTGGGAGGGACTACAGGCATGCGCCACCATGCCCGGCTAATTTTTTGTATATATTTTTAGTTGACCAATTAATTTTCTTTCTATTTTTAGTAGAGACAGGGTCTCGCTCTTGCTCAGGCTGGTCTCGAACTCCTGACCTTGAGCGATCCACCCACCTTGGCCTCCCAGAGTGCTAGGATTACAGGTGTGAGCCACCATGCCCGGTCTGTTGTTGTTTTTGATAGTAGACATCCTAGTGGATGTTCTGTTTTGATTTGCATTTCTCTGATGATTAGTGATGTTGAACATCTTTTCATGTTTGTTGGCCATTTGTATATCATCTTTGGAGAAATGTCTATTCAAGCCCTTTGCCCATTTTTAAATCAGTTTATTTGACTTTTTTGTTATTGAGTTGTAGAAATTTTTATATATATTCTTGATATTAATCCCTTTTCTGCATATGATTTGCAAATAATTTCTCTCATTCCACAGATTGCCACTGAGCATATATGCACCAAGAATTGGCTCAACAATGCCCCAGGTTCCAACATAATGGCTCTTGTCCTCATTTTTGTAGCAGTTACTCCAGCTCCTCATGGTAATCAGGGTTGATTATTTCTACCAATTTGGTAACTCCCTTCTCTGACCATTGGTCTCTTGGCATGAAAAGTGAACAGCTAGCAGTCACAGATTCGAGTTCAGTGTGACCCTTACTCTATCCCCCCATGGAAGCACCCCCTCCCCGCCCCTTCCCAGGAACCAGGACCTCTGCCTCAGTAGAGCCTGGGGTTGTGGGAGTGGGAAGCACAAATTAAACATTATTTGCAGAGGGGCTGGTTTTATTTCCATCCATTTGTTTTTGGAACTGTGTATTCCAACATTGGGAGACAGAGGACCATGTTCCACAGCACCTTATTATGACAGTTGCTTCTAGACAATGTGATATAGGGTCGGGTCAACGGGTTCTGTGGTCATGTGCCTATCCTATTGTCATATTTCTCTTGCCATAACCGGGGTCAGTGGTCTAAGGCACTATTGGATGGGATATCACGCTGATAGCCAGATAAGCATTCTAATGCCCTTCAAATATTAATATTAGTGCTAGCAGAAGTACCACAGTCAGAAAGGGAAACACATATCCAGAGAATCCCTTTCCTCTCCAGGAGGGAAAGGGTCTGATATCATCAGCCTGATATCTCGTGGTTGGGGGAGGGGGCATCTCAAAAATGGTGCCGCATGAAGAGCTCATCACTGGTCCCTGATGCTGGCAGGTGCGGCATTCATCAGCAACCATCATTGAACTGGGCTAGGTGAGAGGGATCCCATGCCACTGAGCCCATGGTAGCATCTACACCTATCACCACAGTTGTTCCAATCATGGCCCACTCTCATTCCTGGAAAGGTGGAGTGGGCACCTGGCTGGCATCCACAGGTCAAGCATCCTAGCCCCCACTTGCTTAGGGCCGCCCTGCAATGGCCAGCTCTGCTAGGCATGGCGTGGGCTTCAAAGATCTGCACCCTCTGTGCCCACTCCATGTGTCAGCACCATGCCTCCTCCCCAGGGTCCTTGTCTCCTGTCTCCCAGCAGTAATTTGCTCCCCGAAGAAGATGCATAAAGTAGTTTGCTGGATAAAACACATTCTAATCAGTTGCTCCTTGAAGTAGGTTTGCCAGGTATCTGAATTTCAGATAAACAACAAATAACTTTTTAGTATAAGTATGTCCCATGCAATATTTGGGACATACTTACACTAAAAAATTATTTTTTTTGTTTAAATGAAAAATTGAATCGGGGGTCCTATAATTTTATTTGCTAAATCTGGCAACATTACTCTCAAGGTCTCCTCAATCCACCAGGTCAGGCACTTGCCATGGCTCTGCAGAACGTGTGTCCATGTCTCAAGACACTCCTGCACACCAAGATGATCGCTCACTGCTTGCAATTCCACTCCCTAGAAGGGTGTCCCTTTACCACTATTCTTCAAGGTCACCGCTGAATGGGGCTGTAGTGGGCAGCAGCCCATTTTCAGCCAGCACCAAAAGAGAACACAGCTGCGAACTGGGCCTGGGCTTTTCTTCTTTTGTCAGTTGGTCATAAAGAACCCCCTTCCAATGACAAGGCCACAGGTGTGTGCTGAGGGAGAGGCGTTGGTCACAGGTGGATGACATAGGATTCCAGGTCACCTATTCATGTAATTTACTCATGCTCTCTGCACTTGCTCAGCCCCAAATGTACCAAATGTCCCAAATATTTGATTAACTGTTTCTGTCCCCATCGGAGCTTAATACCCTGCTCATGAAGGTGATCTCTGGCCCCAGAGTCACTTAATGCCCCATGGCCAGGTGCTTAGTCTCTATGAGGGCCCAGTTAAACACCGGAAGTAGTTATCAGGGCCAGCATACTGGTTCTTGAGACTCTGTTGCAACTCTCCTATTTGTACTTTCCACACACTCCAGGCAGCGTCCTTATCTGCCCCACCGTCTCTAAGAACTATCAGATCAGGGCTACATAGCCTGAGAGGTCAGTGTTGGCTCTATCGTAGCCTAGTTTTTGCCTCTATCATAGCCTGTAGGGCGTCTTCTTGCTCTGGGCTCCACTTGAAACTGGAATCTCCTAGTTAACCCCGAAATGGATTAAAGCAGTATTCCTAAGTGCAGTATATGATGCCTCTAAAAGTTACAGTCCTACCAATTCTCTTTCTTAGTGATTGGAGGTGTGACAAGTTCTACCTTATGATAGCAAACATGTCCTAGAATGGCCCAGATAATTGTGCTCCTAAAACCCTCACTGATGTGGCAGGACCCTGATTATTCACAGGGATTGTCTCCCACCCTCTGGCATGTGCATGACTTTACGAGGGCATCCAAGGTACCTGCCACCCCCCTAGGCCCAAGTGGCATAAAGCCATCAGTATACAGATCAGCATGATGTTCTGTGAAATATCAATGTGATCAAGATCCCTAGAGACTATAATACGTCACAGAGAAGAATTGATACAGTGAGGCAGCACGTGAATCTGTACTGCTGCCATTCCCACGTGACAGCTAGCTCCTTTGCAGTGAGGATTGAGAAGAATGCATTCACCGGATTATTGTTGTATACCGAGCGGTAGAGGCTCTGTTGATCTATTCCAAGACTATCTCTTGTATGATAGTTGCCATTGGGTTACTACGTGGTTAATTTTATTGATGTCCACCATAATCCAGCATGATCCATCTGGTTTTATAAGAACCAGATGGGTGAGTTGGATGGAGTTTACCACACCTGCATCTTTAATGGTCATACCAATCTATGGAATTCCTCCTGGGATGCAGTATGGCTTCTGATTCCCTGTCTTGGCAGGCCATCTTCCACCTGACCCTTCCTATCACGATGGGTCTTATTACATAGGGCAGAAAAGCAATTTGTGAATTGGTTATAAGTATAGATGCTTCTCAGCTTAGGATGGGGTTACATCCCAATAAACCCACTGTAAGTTGAAAGCATCATAAGTTGAAACGCATGTAATACACCTAACCTACTGAGCATCGTAGCTTAGCCTAGCCTACCTTAAATATGCTCAAAACATTTACATTAGCCTACAGTTGGGCAAAATCATCTGGAAACATGGAATACTATAGAGCAGTGGTCACCAACCATTTTGGCACCAGGGACTGGTTTCATGGAAGACAATTTTTCCATGGACCAGGATGGGGGGGATGGTTTTGGAATGATTCAAGAGCATTACATTTACTGTGCAGTCAGACCTCTCTGCTAACAATAATCTGTACTTGCAGTCGCTCCCCAGCACTAGCATCACCGCCTCAGCTCTGCCTCACATCATCGGGCATGAGATTCTCATGACGGGCCACAACCTGGATCCCTCACATCCTCACACGTGCAGTTCATAGTAGGCTTCATGTTCCCATGAGAATCTAATGCCGCTGCTGAACTGACAGGAGGCAGAGCTCAGGTGGTGATGCGAGTGATGGGGAATGGCTATAAATACAGACGAAGCTTCACACACTTGCCCTCTGCTCACCTCCTGTTGTGCAGCTCAGTTCCCAACAGGCCAGCAACTGGTACTGGTTGGTGGCCCAGGGGTTGGGGACCACAGCTATAAAGTATTGATCGTTCACCCTGGTGACTGCATGGCTGACTGGGAGCTTTGGGCTCACCTCTGCTGCCCAGCGTCATGACAGAGTATCACAGCATGTATCACCAGTCCAGGAAAAGATCAAAATTCAAAACTTGAAGCATGGTTTCCAATGAACACATATCACTATAGCACCATTCTAAAGTCTAAAAATTGTGAGTTGAACTATTGGCAGTGGGGGACCATCAGTATATCTAAGTATATCTATTAGTTTCTAAGTATATCCATCCCAGTAGCATAACCAGGACCAGGAAAACAAGCATATGGTTGGTGAGCGGATCCAGTGCAAGATGGACTTGGGCTGGAGCCTCAGTCACTACATGGCTCCCATGGACCACCACCCTGGAGGATCTGCTCGTGTTTCCAATCCCCCGGTATCA